>JAHWFP010019798.1:295449-318034 GCA_023313725.1 Lithobius niger
AATCAGCGCATCCCCTTCAGTTGTTTTGTTTATCCCTGCAACTTCCCCTTAATTTTTCCAGATTTCGTTCACATTTAGGCATGCAGAAACCCCCGAAGGTCGCTGTTACTAAAACAGCAGAACGCGAAGCATTTTTTGGGGGTTATTAACAAAAAACCCATTAGCTCGTGTATGCTCGTATTGTTGCGTAACCATCATCTAACGTGCATCCCTTTATTCTTACGCAATCCACGGCAACGTTAATGTTTCTTTATTTTGTCCTTCGTTACAGTTCAGTTTTTAGTTCGTCCAGGCTTTTACAATAAATCTAAGGACCAGTTTTGATTGTTCAAGCCATTGTTGCTTAAAATCTTTGGTTGCAACTTGGAAAAGAAACGAAATTTAAATTCGCCGGTGGCAAATTTCAAAACCCTCCCACGCATTTGTCCTGACCCCTACAACCCCCAAACCAACAAAAGGACCATCCTCAGATCACCAAGCATCCGTGTGCAAAACTTCAGGTACGTAGGCCTTCACAATTTTGTGCTATGAGCAAAAAGTCTATGGGATTTAACATGGGAAAAATCTTATTAGCTAGCTAGCTAGACAGTAACATAAAAACAACGTTATTGACGCATCTTTTTCTCTATGATTGGTGGACACTCATCCTTTAAATTTTAGTTTTTCTTAATCTCTGACCCTTCCCCTTACATTTTCCACAATTTGAAACATGTCTGTCGCATTGGGATTTATCCTCAACATGCCAAAAATATGCTTTCAGTTGCTTACAGTTAACAGACACATGTCTGCTAGTGAGCCGCCTTTTTATCATTAACAATCAATTTTTAACAATCGGATGTCTACAATGGGATGATCTACTGTTACTTGGCGGCGACACACTCGTGTGTCTAGATAATTTAAGGGAAACAAATTAATTCGCTGTATTGTATTTCGTCGTTTCATTGAAAATTCATATAAAAAAAAGAATAGACTGAAGGGTCCAAAGGCAAAAACAAGTCTGCTTGGAAATTGAATTTTTTTTAACGTATTGGAATATATTTCCTTTTGATGTAGAATAAAGTAGTGATACCCATTAGACTGAAAAGTTAACGGAGAAGTTAACAAGGCTCATTGATTTTCTGTAAATAATGCACAAATAATAATACGAATAAAATGTGCGGAATTTTATAATGAACAGCAACCAGGGCACGCAACCCCTTTGATTTGTGCAGACTGACTGCAATTTTTAATAATAATACGTAAAATTAAAAATTAAAAAATACTGTAAATATAAAGGAGTAAATGAAGCATAAAGCACAACACAGAATTCATTTACTAAGAATATTTTATTTTAAGTTTCCATGACCCCAGATCACTGTTCTGCTAACGCTGACAACAGACCCATTCCTCTAATTTCTTCTGATAATCAAGTAATTATTTTTTGGCTTTTGTTTTGAAAGCCTACACTTTGCTAAAAATTTCCTAACACGATAAAAAATACTTCAACGTTATAAGTATTGTTGTATACTGTCAAGCTAGTTACGCAAATACGCAACGGTTTGTCTGACTTCGCTGCTGCACATTGTAGCGTTACGTTCAATCAAATATAAATTACTTAAATAATTAACTCAGCACAAGAACGGCTTCACAGTTTAGAAAAAATCATTAGAGCTCCTAGCCACGAATTGAGGATTAATGATTAAGACACACAAATAAAAAACGGATTAGCGTTCACTCGTTCGAAACAAACTATGATCAGTTTTTTTATTTGTGTGCCTTCACAGCTGTCAGTTCCTTGCGGATATAGGATCTAATGATTTTTTTAAAACTGCGAAACCGTTTTTTGTTAAGTTAATAATATTTGCATAATTTATATTTGACTGAATGTAGCACAACAATGTGCAGCAGCGAAGTCAGACAAATACCTGCCCATTTGTGTAACTAGCTTAACAGTATACTGCAACATTATAATGTTTAAATATTTTTAATCGTGTTAGAAATATTTTGCAAAGTATGTGCTTTCGAAACAAAAATGAAAATATTGCGCGTTAGATAAAAGTCTAACTATCTTTAGATCCGAGTTCTTAGTTATGACACACATATGAACAGCTTTTATTAATGGGGGGATTTTGCACCGGGTCTGGGGAATTTACGGTCCCGAGGAATTGTGACTTGAGCTTTAGTTGTTTAACTAATATCACTAGCGTTATATTTGTGTAGAATTTCATGTTAGGCACATAATTGAGTTCCGAAAATCGCAATTACTCTGCCGACCAAAATGCTATTACACTGAAGCTAACAATGAAAGCTTTGCTGTTTTATTTTAGTGCTCGGGGACACTAGGCTCATAGATTGGGCTCCTTAAAGTTGCTCGTAATATTAACTGCTTACACGGCCCCGAATATTTCAGAAATATTTCGTCTTTAAACTTGTGAGTTTCATCATCAAAGCACCTTGTCGTGAAATTTGAAACAAATCGTTTAAAAGTTAGTTTAATGTATTGTGAAACTCTGTGAACTAATGGAAAAAAGGGGCCCCGCCACCAAAGTTATGCAGGCTCTGTGAATCATTTCGCCCCTTCCATGTGCTAAGCAAAACCCATGCGTGTATCTTGAGAACCACTTAATTAACTTACTGGCTAGACAGTTGATTAATTTTATGATAACCCGTATCCTTTGCTCTATGAAATAAACTTTCGATGTTCTGATTAAAATGGCATGGCAGAAGTTTGAATTACTATTATTCGTGCTATTACTACTCAGACCTACTGGCATTTTATATCCAAAAATCAACGGAAATATAAGCTCACATCTTTATTTGTTAGCAACCCTTACGAGCAAAAACATAGGAAACAATATTTATGGTTTAGCTATCACAATATTAAAAGTCAAATGGTGCTCTTGGAAGGCGACAAAAAAATTTTGTTGTGCTAAGTGTAAAAAACGTTGGGTTCGTGCTCCGAAAAAAAGAAGTAAAATATAGTGTCTACACTGCAAATAACGTGACTATTATTCGGACAATGCCAAGTTTTTAAAACATTATTCTGACTATTTTTGTTTAGTTTATTAAAAGAAATGATATTTTTTTCAATACACTACATATAGCTGAGATTTGGTTAGTCTTTATTACGGAATTTCATTCAGATGATGTGTTTCCTTTACTCCTTTAAGCGCTCTCTTACAAAATAGAAAATATATCCCTTGGACATTTTTCGTCTAGAGTCTCCTACAATAAAGGCCGAACAAACAACGAATAGTTATTACAACAATGCGGACCGGTTGAAGGCTACTGCTTCCAACCATGTATAAACTGCAATCATCGCCTTAAAAGTTGCATTGTTGAGGCCTACCATTGTTGTCTGGACAAACTCGTTGTCGCCTACTGTACATAGCCTACGTGGACTTTGCAGTGGTGCTGCATCCAGTCTCCAGTTGCGATGGAAACAATACATACACCAGAGTTAACCACATACACCAAGCTTGTAGTATTGCCTACATGATAGTGGACCACTTAGTGCGGAGTGTTTTCTAAAAAGTTGTACAGAGGAGTAGACTGCGTGAAAGTTTTCTTCGAGTGTATATTAGAGGATCAGAAAAAGATCGTAGCTTACGTGGATTCCCACAAGCAACGGATGAAACGTTTAACCATGGAGCAGTGGTTGCTGTACAAAGAAGCTGCGGTGTGCCATCTTTGCAAACACGGTGCATTTACCCCTCGTCAAGAAAAGTTTAACGGGTTTACGAAAGGACGAGACCACGACCACAACCAGTGAATTTAGAGGTGCCGCGCACAGCAAGTATAACTTCACTTACACTTTGAACAAAAACATAGCGGTTGTTATACATAATTTCGAAAAATACGACAGTCATTTCGTCGTGAAAGCTTTGAATTCGTTTAAAGATTTGAACGCTCTGCATAATGTCAGGATCATTACTAAGAACAAGGAAAGAATCAGCAGCATGAAAGTAGGCACTTTTACTTTCATAGATAGTCTAGTGCTTATGACGGCATCGTTGGAAACTCCAGTTTTCTGCTTGAAGCGCTTCGACATTATGGACAACCTTTTCGAAGGTGAATCGATGGATCTCGTACGAGGCCTTAGGTGAAAAGGTGCATTTTCCTATGAAAACCTGGCAAATGTGGAAGTGTTTGAGGAGAAGTGTTTACCTCCCATGTCGGCATTTGCCTCGTTGTTGAAAGGAGCGATCTGCTCCGAATCTTATCATTACGCGATGAAGATTTGGGATTTAGGCAAATGCAAAGCGTTTGGAGATTACAACGACTTGTATTGGTGGACAGATGTCGGGCTTTTAACTGATGTTTTTGAAAACTTTAGAGCGACGAGTTTGCCTAGGTACGGATTGGACCTCTCCCATTACATTTCTACACGCTCCCTATCTTGGGATGCAGCACTCAAGAGAACGGGAGTGTCTTTGTATCTCTTCACTATTACTGACATGCATCTTAAGGTTGAAAAGGGTATAAGAGGCGGTGTCTCGTTTATAGCTAGAAGATACACTGGAGGCAACAACCCATATATACCATCTACCTTCGACCATGATACAAAGAATTCGTACATCATATTTTTGGACTTCAACAACTTAATACTGTTGTGTAATGTGCGAGTATGTACCTACTGGAAAGTACGAATGGGAGCCGGAAGACCAGCTCGAGGATATAAATCTCGATAATTACGGAGGTCAGAATGATACGGGGCTGATACTGGAAGTAGACTTGGAATACCAGGAGATGCTTCATGCATCGCACAATGATTTCCTGCTAGTCCCAGAGCACATGAAAATCACAAAGTCTATACTTTATCCTTTCAACCGTTGGGCAATCGAGAACTTGCGGTTAATGTACAGCAAAGGCCTAAAGCTAACCACTAACCTTTTCTCAAAGAAAAAGTAAGCGGTGCGCTATAGGAATTTGAAATACTACCTTTCCCTCGGCATGGTCCTCAAGAAAATACACAGAGTGACCAGTTTTAAGCAAGGGCCTTGGTTGAAACATTACATCGTGTTTAATAACAGGAAATGGCAAGAGGCTACTAACGATTTTGACAGAAACCTCTACAAACTGCAAAACAATTAGATTTTCGGAAAAACGATCAAAAACAAGCGCAAGAGAAACAACGTCTTGATAGCAACGATGGAATAGAAAGCCATCAGGTACGCGTCTCACCCCTGCACCACGAGTTTCACTTATCTAAGCGAGGATTTGGTAATTTTTACAACAACTCCAGCAAACATCATCTTGAACAAGCCCATCGTAGTTGGGCTAAGCATTTTGGAACTGTCAATCTACCGGTTTCACTACAACCACATGATGAAAAAGTATGGACCAGAAAGATGTAAACTCCTAGTCACGGACACGGATAGTTCATGTTATTCGATAGAAACGGACGATGTTTACAAAGATATGGAAGAAGATGCATCGTTGTTCGACACATCCGACTACCCAAAAGATCATTTCTTACACTCCAACGTCAACAAAAAAGTATTGAAGATGAAAGACGAGAGCGCGGGGTGCCTAATTTCCGAGTTTGTAGGTTTAAAGTCTAAGCTCTACAGCGTTTTACAATCGGATGGGAAGAACAAAAAGGCTTGCAAAGGCATTAAGGAAACAGCAGAAGTGGTTCACGAAATGTACAAGAATGTGCTGTTTAATAATAGCGTCATGAGAACTCTGGGGTTTTCATTCGTTCGGAGGTGCACGAACTAAAAACCGTCACCATAAACAAGTTGGCTTTCAGTCCCTACGACGACAAGAGATGGGTCTGCGACGATGCAGTCAGTAGACTAGCTTATGGGCACGTGAATTAAGCTTAAACTATCTATATTATCCGTCCAACTGTTGTACTTGGAGTCATAGCCCTTCCATTTAATGAAATAAAGCATTTTTCCATCTTTTCCCCTCTTTTTATGTAATACGTGCTCCACTAGAAAGAAATGTGGAACTTGTGTTTTTTTAATTTCCTGTTCGTAGAAACCTCCGAGCACCTGTTCATCCGCCTCGTACTTTCAAAGATACGTAACTGGTTGGTTTTTTTGCACTTTACAGATCGTGAATACTTCGTTGGTAAAATTTTGCAAATATCCTTTATCGAAATTTGTTTTTACTCTAAAAAAATCCTGACTTTATTTCCTACGGCGAACTTGGGTTTCTTCAGCAGTTGTTTAGGGCTAGTTCGTCTCAGCAACGGTTCGTGACGTCCGGTTACTTCCCTAAGTTTCAGTTTTGTGGTGGAATGAACCGTGTCGTTGTATTGCGAAACCAACTCATCGATAATGTGAATCCACTTGTAATTCCCTTCCTAGGGAATTTTTTCCACATTCAAGTTTTCAGCGTTCTGTTGAAACGTTCAACCACGCTCCCTTTCTTCTCAGAGTACGTAGAGTACATGTTGATGCTATGACACCTAAGTAGTGCTTTGAAGTCTTTATTGCAGAACTCACTACCTAAATCGTCTTGTAAATTTTTAGGGGCGGTCCTGAGAGTATTTTCTTGAAAGCTTTGGTAACATCTGAACCGGTTTTAGTTTCAGGCCTGAAGAAAAAAATTTAGGCAAAAAAAATTGTCCCGTGGCAGAGGTCTTTACTTAAGACCACCCAAGGTTTAATCGACTTTAATAAACCTTTACAAACTTTGATTTAAATGGGATGGCTACAGTAATGAAAATTCCGAAATCAGAGGGACTTTTAGTAAAGACACGCTTCCCTTAAAACTTTGGCCTACTGGTGAAAACGGAATAGTAAACTTGGAAGATTTCCACGATGGAGACAGAAGACACTGAGTAGATTATTCCACCATTTCGGGAGAACCTTGTTATTTCGATAGTTTTGGCAACAAGGGTCCTCCCCGGTCTGTGGCAAACTAATTGGGATCTGGAATAAATACAATTACGAACGCATACAAAACTTTGACCAAATTTCGTGCGGCCACTTTTGCTTATTTTTTTAAGTGTTTTTTCTAAAGCATGTAATTACGAAACTGTTTTAGATAGGATGAGACGAGTCATCTAATGAAAAGTTACGTGCAAATCTAATTGGAAATAAACGTCTTCTGCGTGAAACTCTTTGAATGCCTTTACCGTGATGGGCACATTTTTTTCTATTACGTAAGGAATTTCGAAAACAGTAACTGTCGAATGCTCGTCCTTTAATTTAGTAATGTAAAGGGCTCTCGTACCTACCTTACATTATTTAGCAACTAGCGCAACGCTCAGACCACTGCAATATAAAATTGCTTTATGAATTAAATCTGAACTTTAACACCAGAAGCTCGAGAGAGGACTGGAATTAATGAACCAATCGCTTGCTTTTTCCAGAGGGCTTTTCATGGTGAACTTATCAGCATGAAACTGTTTTCATGCACAAATTTCTTCGTAGCCGCGTCACTCAGCAAGGTTAGTTCGCTTAGGTTTCTAGTCTGTTTGTTCGCGGCATTAAAGTGTTCTTTTGGATCGTCTTGTAACAAGCATTTGTTGTCTACGAATACGTTAGTAACAGCATCATTCACCAAAGTAGGATCGCTTAAATTTCTAATCTGCTTGTGGGTTGCATTGAAGTACACTTTCTGGTCGTCCTGTAATAAGCAATTTCTGTCAACATATACTTTCGACGCTGCAAGTGCAGCGTGCCTGGGTAAAGCAATGTCCTTAATTTGCTTCTTCCTCGCGTAGAAATTCCGGTCGGCCTCATCTACGTACAATGTATTTTTTCCATACTAGAAATGGCAGAAGCTAACTCGTCGGTGAGAAGAGTAATAGCAGGAGGCAAGTCGGTTTTAAGCTTAGTTTCTGAATGTCAGTTGCCAGAGTACCAATCTGAGAATAATTTACCGATATTCAGGTTCGATGCCGGCTCCAACTTTGGTTAAACGTTTACATATCGTAGTTGTTTTCGGGGATTAGCACACACCCTAGCCAAGGCTGTCCCCTCGGACCAACCCCCACTACTTCACCCCCTTCCTCTCTCGTCCTTTTCAACGATTGTCCAAACTTATAAACATACATCTTTTTAAATATATGAATTTCCCCCCTCCCCAGGTATGAGAGTGGCCTTGAACAAAAAAGCTGAAAAGGTATTTTTGAGTAAAAAAAATGGATGTACGATGGATTTTTCTGAAAATAACTGAATACTTTAAGGTTTGTATTAAGGTTGGTTTTAAGATTCATTTAAATTTGAATGGAAGACCTGCCCTAAGTTCAAAATCTGAAGTCAGAATTACCAAAAAAACTTACTAAAAAATGTTCCACAGCACAAAAAGCTGAATTCGGCTAATGGCCCCCCCCCCCCCTCCCAAAAAAAAAGCACACGGTGACAGAGTAAGGAATGAAACAAAACAACGTGCATTAAAAGACTGGGTTAGTGAGACAACCTAAAAGTGCAAAAACCTAAAAAAAAAGAAAACACAACTGTCCCAACAGTGACTAGAACCGAGGACATCCGCGTACTATTAACCCCTCCCACTCCAGCCCTTTTTCTTCAATATTCTCCTATACCAGCCACTTAATGCCACGCAGCGATGCCCTGAATGGACTGCAGCTCCTGAAGGGGTTGCTTGCAAATTGTATTGCAGTGAAGTGCAAATCGGCAGGGCTGGGTGTTTTGTTGTAGCCCTAATACATTATTGCCCCTTTGTGACTACCCAAAATCCTGAGCAAAGCAAGACTAGGGCAAGTCAAACCTTGGATCAGTATCAAACCAAAACGTTGGGGGGAGGATAGACTTCAAGTAATGTCTACTTGAGGTCCATCCCCAACCCCCTACTTTTTTCTTTCTTCACTCTGATCCAAAGTTTGAATTGCCTAGCCTGGGTTTGTTTAGAATTTTGGGTGCTATTTTGGGTTCAGGGACTTGGGCAGTCACTAAAAAGGAAATAAAGTTTTACAACAAAACAATACCAGCCCTACCCATTTTGACAAATACCTCTATGGCAAGTAAATAGTAATTGGATCAGAACAGAACGAAAAAATTGTAGGGGTGGGAGGAGTACAAGTAATGTTGGAAGCATGCACACTAGATTGTGAATGCTTCGAAAGTACACTACTTGAGGTTCTCCCCCCCCCAAACTTTTTTTCTTTCGGTTTTTTGTCAAGATTTGACTGGAAGTAGCCTGTCTTTGTTCAGGGTATTGGGTGCTATTTTTCTAGCACCCGAAAGCCTGAACAAAGCCAGACAAGTCAAACCTCCGAATAGAAACAAATGAAAACCAAAATTAGATGTGTGTGGGGGGAGGTAAATAATGAACCTCCCGTAGCGTAATGAACGTTCGAAGTACGCACAAATTTCTTGTTTATGCACGTTTGTATGACGTCCATTATTCCCCCCTCCCGCTCCCCCCAGTTTTTTTTATTCTGAAAGGTGTGACATGCCCTACCCAGGCTTTGTTCAGGTTCTTGGTCCCTAGGTAAATATCACCAAATACTGAACAAAGCCAGGCTAGGGCAAGTAAAACTTCAGATCAGTACCAAAAGAAAAAAAGTTGGGAACAGGAGTCGAACTTAGCATGCACAAACTACTTCTTTGTGCACGCTTCTAACATTTTAGGTCTATTACTTCGGCCCAACTGTTTTTTTTCTTATGGTTCTGATCCGAGGTTTGACTTTCTCTATCGTGGTTTATTCAGGCTTTTAGGCAGTATTCCACTGTTATTCATGATTTATTTTAATTTTATACACTTGATAATGGTCTTGATTACGGACTGAAACATTGTGTTTATAATATACTTTTATGTGCAATTTCTGGATAATTTTTAGTAATCTCAAGTATGATTTTTATTTTTGCGATAATCAGTCTTAGTAGGTTACAGTAAACCATGTGAGCAATGGAAATAAAAATCAGAAATAGGCCTACTACTTTTTGCACACTTTAAAACACTACAGTAATCTAAATAAGCAATGGAAATAAAAAAAGGAATAAGGCCTGCTGTTTTTATACACTTCAAAACAGGCTACAGTAATCCAAGTAAGGAATGGACATTTTAAAAAAGCTAATAGCCCTACTGTTTTCACACATTTCAAAAAAACCAGTTACAGTAAACCAAGTGAGCAATGGAAATAAAAAAATAGGCCTACTGCTTTTACACACTTCAAAACAGGCTATAGTAATCCAAGTAAGCAATGGAAATAAAAAAAAGGAAATAGGCCGAATGCTTTTACTTATTTCAAAACAACGGTTACAGTAATCCAAGTGAGCAATGAAAATTTAAAAAAAGCAAATAGGCCGGCTGCTTTTACACACTTCAAAACAGGCTACAGTAATCCAAGCTAGCAATGGAAATTTAAAAAAAGGAAATAGGCCTACTGCTTTCACACATTTCAAAACAACGGGTAACAGTAATCCAAGTGGGCAATGGAAATAAAAAAAAGGAAATAGGCCGACTGCTTTTACACATTTCCACAAAAGCTACAGTAATTCAAGTAAGCAATGGAAATAAAAAAAAGAAATAGGCCTATTGCTTTCACACATTTCAAAACAACGGGTTACAGCAATCCAAGTGAGCAATTGAAATTTAGTTTAAAAAAGGAAATAGTCGCCTGCTTTTACACACTTCAAAACACTAGTCTACAGTAATCAAGTGATAAATGGAAATGAAAAAAGGAAATAGGCCTACCACTTTTTCACAGTTCAAAACAACAAATTACAGCAACCTAAGTGAGCAATGGAAATAAAAAAAAATGGAAATAAATCTACTGTTTTTATACACTTTAAAACAACAGAACTTTGCAGCACCATGGTGTACCAACTTTGTATTTCTGTTAGGTCTGTGTAAAATAAAAATGTAAAATCCTACTGTGGTCATCTTACTGTTCAGCATGCCACACATTGAAATGATCCAGGGAACACAAACCCGGTTTTCTCGGACAACCTAAGAAAACTTTACGAGTATCTTTTCTGATGTTTTCCTTTGCACAGATACGGCATTTTTTTTGAGGGTGCTTCTTGTTTGTAGTAGGAGGTAATGGCACCCAGCCATGAACTGGCATTGGGTCAGGCACCAAAACTTTTGCATTATGAACAGATTTCATCAAAGCATAGCCTATGCTTTGCTTTTCTAGTAAGCCATCACATGCCAACATTATGTAATCCAAAAATGGCACTGTCTTGTTGTGTGCATGTTCATAAAATACTCTACCATTGAGTAGTATTCTAGCTGCCATATGGATACCAAGCTTTTTGAATCATGGCAGACTTTTCCGACATGGATCATATGGCTCTAAATCTTGGTCACATGCATCAACCCCACCCATTAGTTTGTTGTACTCCTCAATATGTTTTGGTTTGTTAAAATGCTGCGGTCGGCCGCCAACCACATATCGGGATTTTTCTATAAAACCCGCAGTATGCTTCGTCGTAGCCACATAAACATCCTTTTTATCCTGCCATCGGACAATTAGCACATCCCCCCTGTGAACAAAACATGCCTGATATTTTTCCAGATTTTCTTGAACCAATTTTGCAGGTACTACGTATTGTGTCAGTAATAAGCGTATTCTGAGTTAACAAAAAAGTAGATAGGAGTACTGACATGTACCAATTATCCACAATAATTTGTCTACCCTGATCTAATAAATGGTCAACTAAAAATACTACAATTCTTTCTGACACGCTCAATGCTGCACTATTGGGCAAATGTGGTAAATGGTACTTGTCTTTTCCAATTGCAACTTGAAAATTCCATGTGTAACCTCGAAGGCTTGGTGAACTGGAGCAAGCACAGTAAAGTTTTAGACCAAATCGTGATCTTTTGGTTTTATGTACACACGAAAATGAAGTCTACCTTTCCATAAAAGCAGGGCTACACCTACTGCCACATTTTCACCAGGATCAACCAATTGCATGCAATTTTCACGTAGTAGGGTAAGGTAGGGTTCAAGGCGTGTGTGTGGTGCATTTTTTTCTCACTCGATCAGGGAAAGAAAAGCGAAGAAATTTCAGGAGCGATAAAAACCTGTTTCTACTCATAACTTGGGGACAAAAACACTTGGGTCCACCAGCAAGTAGTGATGTCGACCAGTACATGGAAATACTTGGAAGCTTCGTTATTCCCATTAGAAAAATAAGGGCAAAAAAAACGTACATTTCTTCTGGCTTTTACGTTCTGGATGGTCTTGAAAAAAAACCGCTGCGTGAATATTCATCACTCTGCACAAAAATTTGACGACATTCAAGTTAAATAAAGTCTGAAATTAATCACAAGCACTTAGGCAGTCTGTCAGATTAACAGCAGGGTTTATTTCATAGTCTGCATTAAATTCTGGCAAAGGGTTTGGTCGTTTATCAGCAAAAGGATCAGATAAAAATGACCATCCATCACCAGCATCCCAAGCACCAGCTGCTTCATCCTCGTCGTCCAAAATCACATCACTCTCAAATGACGTTTCCCTATCACTATCATCGTTGACAAAATCACTGTCATATGGTTCACTTGGGTTGAAATCAATGTCTGATTCGTCAGAAGAACTCATAATTAAGCAAACTAAAATCTAACCTAATGTTTTGAAGCACAAAAAAAGACGAAAAGGAGGCGGCGCACGTGCTAACGCAGCGTCACAACATTTACTTCGACGCTTGTCACTGACAAAATATTGGTTCAGTTTCATTTCAGTTTAAATAAACCCACGAATCGATTCACGTTTCATTAGACATCTTCTTTATAAAGTTTCACAAACCTGAATAACGTTTATGAAGCGTAGGAAACACAACCAGCAAAGGTAAACAAGCGATAAAACAGAGGTGATTTCATAGGCCTAATGCCAATGCGACGCAAACAAACTGCATTCGAGAATGAAACGAGATAAACTATAAGAAAGACAGGACACTTGGCCAACTAATCTAGTGTTTTCAACATTCGCCACCAGTGTTTTTACCAGCATTTCCAGGTTCAATACAGCCTAACAGAAAATGCTTACTAGGCGGACGAACGCATGTACGTCCTGGTAATTCAAGATGCGCTCAATAAGACGTACGGAAGTACGTCCCTGGAGTGGAAGGGGTTAATACTCCGACTTAGTAAGCGGCTGTTCTGGGTTCAAGTTCCAATCATAGCAGTTGAATTTTCTTTCTTTTTTTGATTATTGTACCTCTTATTCTCACAAACTGGGTCTTTAATGAATTGCTTCGAATCAATTTACTCGGTAGATTGACCCTCATTTTTTTTAATATTAAAAAAGGTATAACATCAAGATGTCTCAACCAACCTGGCAAACAAATCTCTCCAATCTCTTGCAAATAAACTTGCTGAAATTAAAGATGATAATGGAACAAAAAATTAACCATGGTTCAAAGTATAACTTGTCTCCTTCCATACAGTTTAATGATTTAAAGGGCACGGGAAATCCCGTTTCGAAAGAAAAATCGAATTAGAAAGGTTGGATTTTGCCTAGTGAACCGGAAACTCAAAAATTGTTGAAAAATCCTAAACGGTACATTTGTAAAAAAAAACTAGAGATTGAGTGTGAATATCAGAAACAAGTTTCCTTGACCATGTTCAAATATCCTAATTCTATGCACACAGCATCACCCTGTTACTCCTCTTGCGAAAACGCAAGTGACTGTGATAAACCACTATGTCTTAGAACTTGGATTTACGAAAATATACACAAAACAAAAGCTAAACTTAACAAAAACGTAATAGATAGACCGTGGTATTCGTCGACAACAATTGCTTGTTACAAGATGATCGAAAAGAGCACTTTAATGCCGCGAACAAACAGATTAGAAACCTAAGCAAACTAACCTTGCCGAGTTTCATGCTCATTCGTTTCAGCATGAAAAGCCCTTTGGAAAAAAGCAAACCTTATGGTGCTTTAAACTTGACAGAAGTTACCGGGGTAATTAATGCAGTATATGTTACCATTGATTCTCCCAGTAATGTGAAGTTGTGGTGTACCGTTGAATATAGAGTGGTGCATCCCGACGTCTCCAGTGGCAATTTTTCAGATGAAGACTTTACGAGTTTAGTATCTCTGTAAGCTTAAAAAAAATGTGTAAATAAAAACGTGATGAAAATGTAAAACTAGGATTTTTTGGTAACCAAGAATGAACCGAAAAATCACCCATTCTTACCTTCAAATATCAGATGATTAATTATAGGGCCCTCAAATTGTGGAAAAACTAACTTACTGTTTAATTTCATCTGTAACGAACGATAGTTGGATTATGACAGATTATTTATTTACAGTAAAACTTTGTGTCACCCAAAGTACAAAGCCTTGAAATCTATATTTGCCGAAATTGAGGAAAAAAATGGAAAGGATGTTGCATTTTTCACGGTTCTCAAATAGATTTAATTCCGGCCGAAGAACTGGACACAAAATTTAGAAACCTTATTCTTTTTGACGACTGTCTTTTAGATAAACAAAAAAATATCGAACGCTACTTTGCCCAAGACAGCATTCAAATGCCGATGCGTTTTATTGCAGTCAGTCCTACACGAGAATTCCTAAACAAGTGGTTAGAGATAATGCAAATTTAATAATCCTTTTTCCGGTGGATGAGTTAAATTTGAAACACGTTTAGGAAAATCATGTTGACCCTGCCATGGAATTTTCAGAGTTTAAAATGTTGTGTCAAAATTGTTGGAAAAAGCCTCATGGATTTTTATCAATTAACAAATTGTTAAATGTTCGTTTTTGCCTGTTAAACAAAAGAATGGAGACAAAACAAGAAATCGCAAAGCTCAAATGACGTTTAAGTAAAAAAAATTAAATTGGCGTTTGAAATAGAGAGAGCAAGAAGAATCGCTACAAGAATTTTTTAAACCTGTAGTAAGCACCTTGAAACCGAGGCCGGTCTTGGGTGCAACCACACAATCTATGGCGAATAAAAACACTCTAGCCACGCAAACTAAATCAATAAAAAACACTCTAGCTACAAGACGACCCCGATTAAAGCTTACAAATATGAAGAAAGTGATGATGATGATTACGAAGCATTGGGTTTATCCCCATCACCTTCTGTAGCCATTACTCCTAGTGAAAAAACATAGTCGAACCCCTCTTAATTTCAGTCTCACCAAATATTCAACACCATCACCATGCTAAGGTTCCTCGACAGTTTGTTACCTGGTCAGAATACTGGAGACACTGCTAAATATTTCTTGGTAAAATTTTTCGGAAATCCTAAAGACACTGCCCCAGTATTTGGGATACAGTATGAAAAAGGTGAGCTGACCTTTGGTAATAAAACTGTTAAAATATTTGAAAATGACATAGTTGTCAAAAATCAACAATACGTGGGGAGGCGCGGGTTGTGGAATTTGTTAGTATACAAAAAATAAAAGAAATTTCCATCGCGCCTTAAGTTAAAGCAGCTTACGCGGCCATGTTAAAAAATACTTACGCTATATATCACAACAATGACCCTAATACTGAAAAACCAAAATTTTATCGGCGCACAAGTACCGATCTGTTATCGCTTCTATTTGGAAGAAACGCAAGAAACAAGGGATTGGCATGGTTAAAAAAGAAGGTAGCAGAGTGGGTTATAAATATTACGAAAATTCTAACGACTTGATAAAGAGACTCAGCCTTTGTATAAATCTACCTTAGCAGGCCATGACGGACACAGAAACGAGATGATCACGTTTTATGATAAATTCAACAAAGAAAAATTACAAGTGACCACTAAAAAACAGTGGCTTATCTAAATTTGGGGTTAGGTAGAAAAAAATCAAGAAACAGCCTATTCTGGCTTATCTTTCTGGTGAAATTCGAGCCAAAGAAACTGACTTTACACAGGCATGAAAGTGGCCCTGAACAAAAAAGCTGAAAAGTATTTTTGAGCAAAGAAAATACGATGGGTTTTTCTGAAAATAAGCTGAATACTTAAGGCCCGTATTAAGGTTGCTTTTAAGATGTACCTAAGTTTTAATGTAAAACCTGTTATACGTCCAAATTAAGTTAGAAGTATCAAAAAAATAAGAAACTAGAAACTAACTGAAAATGTTGCTCAGCACAAAAAAAAGCTAACATTTATCATGCCTGTTTACATGTTAACCATTACTTTTAACATAACATGTAAAACTACAAACATCTTCTCTCCCCCCTCGAAAAAGTTTGGAGATGAACATATGAGTAGCTGATTTCCTCGTTTTTCTGTCCTCGGTTTAGCTAGTTTCCTGATTTTGTTAGCTTTGCAAACCCCCTAAAAATGGATTTAAAGTCCCTAAAAATGTATAAATTTTGGTGGCTTTCCTCCTATTTGCTCGTTTTCAACTAAGACTGACTTTCATGCCTGTAGAACTGAACTGTCAATATAAATACAGCTCAATTATTTATCTAGAAATTTAAGGCCTCGAAATAAGCTCACCGAAGAATTTATTTTCCCTACTGAAAGAATAAAAAACTGTTTTTCTGAGTATTAATAGCAGTGATAAAACTCAGCAGGGCACACAGTAATCATTCATTCTTGTTGGTACTCAATTTTAAATAATTCTGAGCATAAATGTCACGCATAAATTCCTAGAGCCGGAATTAATGTGCATAATTTACAATGACAGTTATAGGTTGTGAAAGAGTGGTATGCATTTTCATTATACAAATAATGTCTATGTGAGTATTTTTTTACGGAAATATACAGGTTGATCCCCAAAAAACTGATGACCCACAACCAGTCCAACTTTTCTAGTTTACACCCCTCAGAACCACGGGAAGATTCCTGTCCTTTTCTGGTTCTGTGGTGTGCTAACTAGAAAAGTTGGATTTGGAAAATTGTGGTCGTCAGTTTTTTTTGTGGACCACCCTGTATTCATTCCTAATTTTATTTCATATTATAATATTAACAGGGTTCGCACAAGAAAATCAATCACTTTCAAGGACTTTTTCCAAAATGGGTGTCATTTTTCAAGGACTATTCCAACACCAATGCTGTTTTTTAAAGACCTTTGTTAACCAACAAGCTTACTCAAATAAGGTCTAGTATTACCAGTGAAGAGCCAACAACAGCTCATTAAACAATAAAAATGTTCTTGTATTAAACATGACCGGAAAAAAAACCAAGGGAAAAATTGAGGGGTAAAAAACGGTGAAATATTACTTTCTGGCTTTTTTCGTGTTGTAAGTTAGGTTAGGGGTATTATTTTAAATTAAAACAAAAAAAATTCAAGTTCTTTCAAGGACATAGCTAACAATATCAAGGCCTGGAATTTTTCAAGCACTTCAAGCAAGCACTTTCAAGCACTTTCAAGGAACTTGTGTGACCTTGTGCGACCTTGTGCACTTTCAAGGACCCTGTATTAAATCCCTAATTTATCCCCTTAAGTAATCCCCTAAAAGCCCCTAAAAGGTCCCTAATTAAGATTGCAAAGGGATCCTTATTCCCCCCTAATTAGCTCTCAATTAAAGTCTGTAAAGAGGCGCCTTCCTCAAAAATTACTTAATTTAATTATAGTCTAGATTTGAGCTTTTTTGTTTTTACATCTCTACTGTTCAGTGGCAACCACTTCATTGTAAATAGGGTTAGCACCCCCCCTCGAAATGTTCAGAGATGAACATACAAGCAATCACATAACTATAACTGTAACATCTAAAAACCTTTTTCCGAGTATTATTTAAAATAGTTCTGAGCATACACGTCACTCGAAAAATTACTACAGCCGGAATTACGTGCGTAATATATAATGACAGTTATGGACTATGGAAGGCAAGTATGATTAGCCCCCTAAAAAAGTCCCTAATTAAATTTTGGAAAATAGTCCCTAATTCTTTCCCTAAAAAGTTCCTAATTAAAGTTTAAAAAAGGGTCCCTATTCCCTCTCCCCAAAAGTCCTTAATTCATTAACACATAGATTTGGAGTTTAGTAACATGTCTGCAATGTCTAATTTTTTATTTTTTTTTGAGAAAAATATAGCCTATAAAAGTGCACATGTAAAACAATAAAACACAACGTTTCGGGGATAATTTACACCCCGTTATCAAGTGTGGATATCCGCTCAAAGGCTTCGTACACAAATAAAAGAACACAAAATCATGTTATCGCAGACACATCTTAAAAAAATAAATATTTAAAAAAGTTTAAAAACCAAGAACCTATGTATTGCAGGCCGAAACAGCAAATACAGTAGGGAGACCAGCAAGACGACCTCTTCCCTGCGAGTGCAGGTAAGAAGTGAAACCAGCTGGATCTCTCACGCATTATATACCCAAAGTGAGTGGGAGGGAGGGGGCTACTTCAAATTTCGAACTGGGATAGCCCCAACTGTCTTATTATGGGAATGTATTCTTTCTAGTTTTTGTTTTCAGGTAATATGTGATTGTGAACAGGTGGTTGATGTGATAAAGTAACAAGAGTTTCAAGATTAATCCTGGCTCTCAGCTGTTTTTCAGTAAAAAGAATTGTGGCATTATCCAGGTCAGGAGTGTGCCCTGTTTTTATCCTATCTGGAAAACTCCCTGTATTGATGCGGTGTTGAACAAGGGAATTTGTGGTGAGATTTAAATTTACATTCGATTTATGGGCGGTAATCCTTTCACGAAGTTTTTGCTGCGTCTGTCCCACATAAGTGGCCGTGCATTTTGGGTCGGAGCATGGAATTCTGTACACCACATTTTTCGTGGAGAGTCTCCTTACTTTTTCATTGCTTGAATTCCTAGGTATGGTGCTTTGCCTAAGGTTGGGGTGGGAGCAAGAGATAAGCGTAATATTATTGGGTGCAAGTATATGTCGGATCGCTTCTGTAATTCCAGAAAAATATTGGATAGAAAAGTAAGAGTCTGGCTTGGTTTGAATTTTCTTGCTGGAAAAATAAAATTTAAAATTGATAATGTTGGTGAGAAGATGGAAGGGGAAGCCATTTGCGAGAAATTTGTGAAAGGTGTACTGGATTTCTTTTTCCAGGAGAAATTTATTGGTAGTATGGGCAAAAATCCTCTTAATTTCGGTTTTAACAACATTAATTTTGTATTGATGGACTGTATAGGACGTATAATCTATGGAACGTGTGGTCTGCATTGGTTTTCGAAAATGGGTGAATTCTAATATTTTATTTGAGTTGATAATAGCCATGATATCCAGAAAATGCAATGCATAATTGCAGGATTCTTCCATCGTGAATTGTATAGAGGGATGAAACGAGTTCAAGAACTGGAGAATGTCAAATTTTTCGGCGGTACGAATAAGAGCAATACAATCATCGTTGTATCATTTGTAATAACGCAGATATACAAATTTGTCTATTAAGGCCTGGTCAAGTTTATTGAGCACAATGTCACAGAGGTAGGTGGAAAGTGGGCTTCCCATCGGTACACCGTTTTGCTGTTGGATAAATAATTTGTCATAATGCAAATTCCGGTGCTGGGTATTACTTCATACTGTTTCTGAGCCAAGCTTTGTATCATGTTTATGCCAAGACACACTGTTTTTAAATGGCTTAGGCCACTTGTTTCTGGACAACTCTTTCAAAATTTCACCTTTATTGCTAAATTGACCAGCAAAATCTCTTATTTAAAAGAGAAAATCAGATTCCTTTGAAAGTGCAAGTTCCACAGCATCTTTCCTCCCTCCTTTTGCAGGAATATTAAATTTGATATCCATGAGCCGAAAAACTCAACATGAGGTTCTCCCTTCTTAAATTGCAAGCTACTCTGTTCCAACATTTTGCCTTTCTTAATCAGTTGCAAAAAACATTGGCCACTAATTTCCTTATTTTGAAAAATGGCCTCACTGCTGCTGTTTTCTTGCAATGTATTGTTGTTCTTACGTTATTTGGTTAATAGTCATGTAAATAAATTCGCAGCATCACAGCAGTCCCGCATTAACTCGCATTTTTCAAATTTACTTCCCACTACATCAGCTTAGGTGCACCAGACCTTCCCTAACAACGATTGGCTTCACAACCAATCTAACCACCACCTAGACAGTCACGCCACCAGCATTTTAAAGCAGGACTTTAAATTTGTTCCCACCCCCTCAATCAACTCCATTGTTCCGAAATTTTGCGCCAAACTCGAATCAGGTCTCTTATTCTGTCCAAATCAGGCCGAAATCTGTGGTGTTGCCATTTCTAAACTGAAACAAGCCAAAACTTTGCTTAAACCAAATGTAACGATTTCTGAAATTAAGGAGCTACGTAAGCGCAAATCAGACCCTAGCCTAATTGTATGCAAAGCGGACAAAAGCAACTCTACTGTACTTTGCGACAGTAAGCAATTTCACTCAAAAATTTTACTGGAATTAGCTAATAATAATAATTATGCTGGAGTTAAGTACAGCCCACATTCACAAGCAATTGCAAGTGTTAAGAGATATTTCTCGGCGCTCACTGAAAACGGTAAACTTAAACCCGAATTTTTAGAGAATTATAAAAAACTGGATCATGCCCCTCCTTGTGTTTTTCCACAAGTTAAAACGCATAAGGAAGGTTTCCCTCTCACATTAATAACTAGTGGCAAAAGTCCCCTAACCTACCCCTAGCAAAACTACTTGCTCCAGTTCTAAAAACGCTTGCCATTGGCGATCATACAACGCCTAATTCCTTAAAAATCATTCGGATCTAGAAAATAAATCTGTTCCGCCTGGATATGAATTCGTATCATTCGATGTTGTGGCCATGTTTCCTTCCCTTGATCAGACTTTGATAATACAATGTGTAAAAGAAAAACTCATTTTTGTCCTTGCGCCCCTTTCGCAGTTAGGGTGGACTGTTGAGGAATTTATTGACGCACTTCAAGTAGTTTATACAACTTATTTTCATTTTGACAAATTATTTATCCAACAGCAAAACAGTGTACCGATGGGGAGCCCACTTTCCATCTACGTCTGTGACATTGTGCTCAATAAACTTGACCAGGCCTTAATAGACAAATTTCCATATCTGCATTATTACAAAAGGTACATCGATGATTGTATTGCTCTTATTCGTACCGCCGAAAAATTTGACATTCTCCAGTTCTTGAACTCTTTTCATCCCTCCATACAATTCACGATGGAAGAATCCTGCAATTATGCATTGCAATTTCTGGATATCACGGCTATCATCAACTCAAATAAAATAGTAGAATTCATCCATTTTCGAAAACCAATGCAGACCACACGTTCCATAGATTATACGTCCTATACAGTCCAGCAATACAAAATTAATGTTGTTAAAACCGAAATTAAGAGGATTTTTGCCCATACTACCAATAAATTTCTCCTGGAAAAAGAAATCCAGTACACCTTTCACAAATTTCTTGCAAACGGCTTCCCCTTCCATCTTCTCACCAACATTATCGATTTTAAATTTTATTTTTCCAGCAAGGAAATCCAATCCAAGCCAGACTCTTACTTTTCTATCCCATATTTTTCTGGAATTACAGAACCGATCCGACATATATTACACCCAATAATATTAGGCTTATCTCTTGCTCCCACCCCAACCTTAGGCAAAGCACCATACTTAGGAATTCAAGCAATGAAAAAGTAAGGAGACTCTCCACGACAAATGTGGTGTACAGAATTCCATGCTCCGACCCAAAATGCACGGCCACTTATGTGGAACAGACGCAGCAAAATCTTCGTGAAAGGATTACCGCACATAAATCCAATGTAAATTTAAATCTCACAACTAATTCCCTTCTTCAACACCGCATCAATACAGGGAGTACTCCAGATAGGATAAAAAAAAGGGCACACTCCTGACCTGGATAATGCCACAATTCTTTTGACTGAAAAACAGCTGAGAGTCAGGATTAATCTTGAAACTCTTGTTATTTTATCACATCAACCACCTGTTCACAATCATATTTTACCTGAAAACAGAAACTTGAAAGAATAACGTTCCCATAATAAGACAGTTGGAGCTATCCCAGTTCGAAATTTAAAGTCCCCCCTCCCGATCACTTTGGGTATATAATGCGCGAGAGATCCACCTGGTTTCACTTCTTACCTGCACTCGCAGGGAAGAGGTCGTCTTGCTGGTCTCCCTATTGTATTTGCTGTTTCGGCCTGCAATACATAGGTTCTTGGTGTTTAAACTTTTTTAAATTTTTATTTTTTAAGATGTGTCTGCCATAACATGATTTTGTGTTCTTTTATTTGTGTACGAAGCCTTTGAGCGGATATCCACACTTGATAACGGGGTGCAAATTATCCCCGAAACGTCATGTTTTATTGTTTTACATGTGCACTTTTATAGGCTATATTTTTATCAAAAACTCTTCCGGTGCTGGTATTATTTCATCATGTAATGTCTAATGTAGTGCCAAAACAGGACCACTGCACCGTGACTGAGGTTAGCCTAAGTCACAGTCCCCAAAAAAGTCTACCACAGTACTTTTTACATTTGCAAATTAAAATACATTCATGAGAGACAAATCGTATTTTCTTACCCAAAAGAAGCACAAAGTATTATCATTACTTTGAAAATACTACCATAAAAAAATAATAACTTGTTAAAATTAAATGACAGCACTTACCTCTTGATAAACTAGAAAAGTACTTGTGTTACTTAAAAAGAAAAACGTATGGTTGCTTTCCTGAGTAAAACTGAGTACTTAGGTCAATTTACTTAGGGAATGCTTGTGTTAAAAAGGCCCTACTTGGCCTCCTAACCCCCTAGAGTACTTGGTTAGCTCCAGAGGGCTAGGGAAGTGCTTGTGTTAGTTAAAAAGAAGACCTA
>JAHWFP010019798.1:318044-355463 GCA_023313725.1 Lithobius niger
CTCCAGAGGGCTAGGGAAGTGCTTGTGTTAGTTAAAAAGAAGACCTAATTGGCTTCCTGAGCTGCTAGAGTACTGAGTTAGCTTCAGAGGGCTAGGGAAGGGTGAGTGCTCCCTCGGCCGTGCGAGGGCACACTGATTTCAACCACAGAAAATCCTGATTTATATACTGTTTGGGTGATCTACTTTTCCTAAAAGCAAAAGTTGGTTTTTGAAATTGTCCAGACGGATTTTCATTTTAGCTGGCTAACTTGTGGATATAAACTCAGTTTTCGCATCTGCATTTGCCATTTGCAAAAATTGTTTGCACGGGACGGTTTAACTGGAAAAGCAGGTAAGCAGATCGTTTATTTCACTGATTTTACACATAAATGAGGCTTAATACAAGTTTTAGCGTAAGACCAAACTGCAAAATAAGGTTTTAGAATACATGTTTTGGATTTTATGCTTAGTAAACCTTCAAATTAACGACTTTTGTAATGTTGTTTCCAGGTAACACTAAATGGTAAATTGAAAGTAAATGTGCCGAGTGTTTCTACAAATTATTACAACCTGGTGGTTCAGTTGAGTGATATGTATGCAAAAACACAGTTCAGATTCTAAATATGTTGCTAATTAAAAATGTATGGTTCAAAATTAACCAGCTTATTTCTACGGGTTAGGCTAATCATGATAAATTGGCAACTGTCGCGTGTTTTTTCGTGTGTATTTTTTACAATTCTTGATTTTAATCACGGCTTAGGCGCTAGTTTACGACAGTGCTGATATTACAATTGGCAGATTATTTAGACCAAAAACCCCCGACTTTGGTTTAAATCCATCTGAGAATTTGTTTTTATATGTCATGAATTTATTATTTTAATGTCACTTTAAGTTCAGTTAATAAAGGCTTGTTGTTTTGTAAAAAATAAACAAAAGTACCAATCTTCTGCAATCGTGCGAGGCCCATTTTTCGGTGTACGTAACTACAATGTAATAGATGCTCTATTAGGTTTTCCAGGCACGACTTTCATTCACATTCACTTTGTTACGCTACGCTTTGTTAGCTACGCTTTGTTAGCTAATCGTGAAGTAAATAAATCATTGAATAGGCTTTCCTGGCATGCATCTGCTGGAAGGCCAATTTTGTTGACAAGCCCTAGAAGTTGGAAAACTGATTCGTACGAATGATTGTGGTTTTTTGTCAGTTAGTTAGGCAACGCGACTGAGTAGCATAATTTTGGAACATTAATTCAGAAAAAAATCCATATACTTTCAGTGATGTGCAAATTTTTTAAAACTTTATCTGGTTTTCTGGCTAACTTCTTTCCTGAGAAGGTGGCCACCAGAGGCTATTAGTCAATTTAGAGGTCAATACCACTTGGGGTATAAACAGCTTTTCACTTGTAGGTCAGTGGACAAAAAACCTGCAAAATATTCAAATAGGACCCAACCAGAAACTTTACATGCCGGAAACTTGCTCAACAAACAACACTTTTTAAATGCAAAAAATTAGGAGAAGGCTAGTGGAGGGGGGGGGGTGTTGCCCAAAAGGGCTTGCCTTCCACCAAATCCCTTACCACAAGGTCAGAGTGGTCTTTTGAGGTCGTGACAAAGCAAACGCTGATTTTTTTTTACATTTTTGGTTAAAGAGAAATTTTGACCATTTTTTAAAATAAGCACACGGTGACAAACACCACCATTAGGAAAAAACCTGTGAAAAATAATACTCATATAGGAGTATTATAAACATGACAAAATGCATGGGTTTACTGTAAGGGCCTGTTCAAAAGGGCCAGTTAGTCTTCAAATCCCTTACTGCTGACAAATGCTTACGCATGAGCATACGAGCCGCCTCTCAAGCAAACGTACTTAACATGGCAGTCAATGCATTATGCAAATAGCTTTCCGCCGACGTGAGCCCTGAAGAAATTCGCAACCTTTCGACCCTTATATTCCAACTTTTCCAAAAAGCAAGTTTTGCTACAGACCATTCCCTGGATTGGACAGCACGAACCTTATTCAACAATACTCTAATCCTAAGAGAATCGGCTCTCAAATCTATGAGCAATCTCAACGAGTCAACAAAACACCGACTACGGAATCAACCCCTACACGAATCTAACACACTCTTCCGTGGTCTGATCCTAACCTTAGTGCCCCACCTCTACATTTCACGCAACCCCAAACCCTTTCTTCAAGACAAGTCGTCCTTTCGGCCATACAAAACCAACAAACATTCTAACCCACGTACTCCACCCGAAGACTGGAAGAAGCCATCCTCTTCCAACACCCCCACCCGGAACGACAACCCCAAACGGCTAGAAGAACCAGTTTTTTTGGCCAGACCATCAGCCACGACCCCGCTCCAAACAACGAAGTCAGTAAAAGCGTGCCGCAACCCCTGACCGCCGCAGCCGCTACTCATCCCCTGGCCAAGTTGTCGATGCGCCATTAAGCCTCAATCCCCCCCCCCTCATCCCCTGGTGGCCGCAGCTCCCGCCGCAAACAATGACTGCTCCCGGCTTTCCTGCTTTCCGGTGAGCGCAAGACTCCGCCACTTTTATCCAGCCTGGAAGAGTTAAACCTGCAACACCGAAATTCTTTCAATAATCAAGAGGGGCTTTAGTCCAACATTCCAATCAGACCCACCACTAGCAAAGACCCCACCAACGAACTTCACGCCACCAGTTTCAGAATCCCTTTCGGCCGAAATTGTATTCCTTCTCAAAACAATGCAATCATCAAACGCCACAACCCGGGACCAGGGTTTTACAGCATGATTTTCACCCGGCCAAAGAAATCAAGAGGCCAACGACTCATCTTTAACATGAAGCCATTAAACAAATACATTGACAACCCCCACTTTAAAATGGAAACACTGGAATCCATACGGCAATCCTTCAAACAAAATGACTGGACAATATCCTTAGACCTGGAGGACCGCATACCTTCATGTACCTCTACACCCGTCCTCAACCCAATTCTTCCGGTTTGTCTACGACCATCAGGTCTATGAATTCCGTTGTCTGCCTTTCGGCCTGAATGCAGCACCAAGAATTTTAACCATGGTTCTAAGACCCATCCTCGCTCACCTACACCACGAACAGATTCAGGCAATCGCATACCTCGACGACTGACCCTTCACAACCAAGACACCCCTTCATCTCAAATGAGATTGGGACCAGTCAATCTAGCTGCTAAACCAACTGGGTTTCGGTGTAAATCACTCCAAATCACGTCTCACTCCAGAACAGATCTATACATTCCTAGGCACCTCATTCAATCTCTCATCTGCAACAATTTCTCCATCACTAGAAAGAGTACAAGACCGTCTGAATCACATTTGTCACTTCCAAGCCCAAAAATCTTTCTCTCTTTTTGAACTCCTTCACTCCCTCATCGGGAAAATGGATTTGATGGCAAATCTAATTCCCTACGGCCGCTGGATCGACAATTAGTCAAACCCCCATCTCAACCAAGACCAACAATGGCCCTTTCACAAAATTTTCCCAGAGAAAACCTCCTCTGGTGGGCAGATGTGACGAACCTAACCAAGACGGTTCCCCTTCACGAACCCAATCCCAACCAACTGCTTTTCACCGACGCCTCAATGTATGGCTGGGAGCTCACCTGAACAACCATGAAACCTCAGGCACATCATCAACTTCCTCGAACTGCAAGCTATCCAACTAGCCTTGCAACAGTTCCTCCCAAACATGAGGAACCAAGTAATCCAAGTGCAAGCCGACATCACGACAGCACTAGCCTACATAAGGAAAAAAGGTGGAACCAAATCCAGACTTTTCCACAACTTAACCTCCGAAATCCTCAACCTCTACATCTCGAACAACATAACACTGTTACCCATCACATCCCAGGGAACAGGAACGTCATCGCAGACTCCCTTTCATGCCAAACACCTCCATCAAACGAATGGTGCCTCAAGAAATGCATCTGCAAATATCTCTTCATGACATGGAGAACACCAATGTTAGATTTATCGCCACGAGGCACGATGCCAGACTTCCCCATTACATCAGTCTGATCCTGGACGAGCAAGCAATGGCAGTTGACGCCCTAACGCACCCATGGCACAACCTTTACGCATACTTGTTCCCCCATTCAAACTCCTCCCACAAGTACTGCAGAAAACCGAAGAAATCCAAGGCCTCTTCCTCCTCATAGTCCCCTTCTGGCCATCGGCCCCATGGTTCCCTCACCTTCTGTCTCTTTTAGTCGACAGTCCAAGAAGCCTCCGTCTTCTTCCAGATCTTCTGTAACAACAAAAGGGCTCAAAACTCCACCCAAATTTGGCGAACCTAAACCTTCACGGGCCTTCTCAGCCTTGTTCCCTCAGATGCCTTTCCAACTCTGCGTCTGAGGTTACACGCTTTTTGGCAAACCTTGTGGGACAGACAAGACGGTAATAAGTTACGGACCATTAAAGGCACTGTCGAGGAGTGGCACTCGGCGTGTCGCCGCAGTCGCCGTGAGGAGGTTGTGTTGGCCCGTTTGCGGATTGGTCACACCCGGCTTACTCACTGTTTCCTTTTGCGGGGGGTTGACCCTCCTGAATGTTCTTGGTGTCGACGGCCACTTACGGTCCGGCACTTACTTGTTGATTGTCGCCATCTTGATGGTGTTCGTCGTCGGTTCCATCTTCCGCATGACATTGCGCGTCAATTGGGCGATAAGTCTGTCCTCCTGTCCGGTGTTTTTCAATTTTTGCAGGAGGTACAGATGTATGACAAGATTTAGATTAGGGGTTTGAATAACATCTCTGTAATGTGTGGTGCAGTGGCAACCCGGACCACTGCACTGTGACTGAGGTTGGCGCTAATGACCAAGTTGTCGACGCGCCATTAAGCCTCAATCCCCCCCCCTTCACGGGTGGCTCCTATCATCAATTCCTCAAAAAGGCTGTAATTCACTAAGAAGATGCCACCCGAATCGCATCTAAAGCAACCAGAGATTCTACGGACAAAATGGTTTCATTGGTGTTTCACAAGGAAAATTAATCCAAACGACCCCTCTCTGTCTAAACTGCTAAGATTCTTCACCGACCTTTTCAACACCGACAAGCTCAAAGGCTCAACCATTCTGGTCTACCGTTCAGCCCTAAACTCAGTCTTCAAAGCTAAAAGGGAAATCACACTATTAGAAGATAATCGAATCTCTGCACTCCTCCGCTCCTTCGAGAACCAAAGACCTTCAACGAGAAGAAACGTCCCTGACTGGGACTTATCAATCGTCCTTCAATCCCTAATAGAAACCCCCTGCAAACCAATGGAAGACAGCTCCCTCCATTTTCTAACCCGGAAACTGTCTTCCTCAGAACACTAGCAGCTAGCGCCTATTGTTCTGAATCCCCCCCCCCCATTGTTCTGAAGCGCCCATTGTTCTGAAATCCAAGCCTTGTCAGCCGACCCAGCCTACTGCATTTTCTGTCCAAACTTCTCATCAGTAACCCTTCACCCAAGAGCAGGTTTCCACGACAAAACACAGAAACTATCTGAACCCTCGAAACCCATAACATTCCCAGCTATCTTCAACATAACAGGAGATGAACCCGGACATCTTTTATGCCCCATCCGAGCACTTCGTTTCTATTTAACCCGAAGCCAACACGAAGACATCCGAAAAGGTAGAAACCAACTTTTCCTACCAGTAGATTTACAAAAGGGAAAAACCTCAGCAGGAAGGATTTCCCATTGGATAAGGAAGACAATCGATGCCACCTACGACAAAGCCAACCTGAGCAGGGAAAAAGCAACAGCACACGAAGTCAGAGCGATTTCAACATCATGGGAACAGCACAACGCCACACCTATAGAAGAAATCCTGGCAGCCACATCTTGGCGTCACTCATTGACATTTACCTCCTACTACCTGAGGAACATGAGAAGAGAGGGGACTACACCGGCTGGGCCCTATCGTCGCAGCCAGAACTGTGGTCAAGCCCTCTTAGCACACACAACGCAGCAGAAGCAAGCCACCATCTGAAAGAAGCAAGCCATCTATTGAAGGAAGCAAGTCCTCACTTAAACAACGATCCTTTTCAGGCCCACCAAACCCTACGAAAGGGATCCAATTTCCTGTTTTCATCACCCTGTACTGAATAAAGTGCGAATTTTTACCATAATAAAAATTTGGGGGGAATGCCTGCTTGCAGGAATGCCCCGTCAGAACGGTACTCGCCACCAAGTTTGACGAGGTCAGCTGATAATGCTAAAATTATCAGGTTAATATGTTTCGGCAAGTAAGAAAGAACATTTTGCCGGCCCTTAGCCTGGCCAGCTAAAAATGGCTTCTTTTTTGCCTAAAAATTACTTGACCAAAGACCCACCCTGCCTCCCTCTCGAGTCACCACCTGACAGATTGAGAGAAAATAAATGCCGGAACCGGCCACGCTCACGCTTATGTAGAGGAGGGCCATGCAAGCAGGCGACTACATGCAACCGAAAAATCTCCAGGAAGACATTTCATTGGGACAATGTAATGCTAAAATTATCACGTTAAGTATGTTTTAGGCAAAAAAGAAACCATTTTTAGCCAGCCGGCCGATAACTGCAAAACCTACGGTTATTTATGGTAAATGTTTGTCTATTTAAATGTATCAGTGCGCATACAAGCTCCTGAGTTTCGTGCTTGTCCTATACTGATTAAACATTATTACTATCATCTACTTACGCCATTTACAAGCAATTTGATATTATCCACTTCATACTTGTTATTTTTCCATGCTTCTAGTATGAGGGCGTTCCCCCTTAAATGATCACAAATTGTTACCATTGGAAATAAAACTGATTCATTGAAGGAATAAGACATGACAACTTCAGAAGGATCATTGTAATAGTACGTAATCCTATCTACACATTGATAGACGCATAACCCACTGGCGGTCAGAAACACTGTAAACCATAATAGTTTAACCCAAGAGACTGACCATTTCTTTATGGTGAGTATTTTATTTGGCTGATCATCTGGCATACATGTCAGCACCAATGGTATAGCAATGAGCTTACATTTGCTCTGATTCTTCACCAAATATTTATGGAACTGGCTCTTAATTCTGTAACCCAAACTAATTCCAATTTCGACCATCTGTAATCCACTTAAACCAAAGAATAAACCTAAAGCACTCCCGAGATCGGAGCAAAGAGCAAAAAAGCCATAACTTATATTCTCTTCGATGATCAGTTTTTTGTTCTCCAAAGCCATAAGCTCTACATTAATGTAGTGTTCGTATTCATCAGTTAAAGTGAGAGCATTTCTTCTCCTGTATAAAATACGTTTACAGGGTTTAAAACAGAGACATTTTTCCAAGTTGTAAGTGTTCAGGAAACTATGAGTTGCATTTAATGTCTCAAACAATTCCCTTAGTGTTTTACATTTAGCGACAAACTCGTTGTACTGCATGAATGGCAACCTGTAAAGACAAATTCTACGATTTGATACCTTGTTTGGGCCTGAACAACGTGAATCTACACAGAAATCCAGTAACTTACCTGCAAGGTTGAGTTACTGCTTTCAGGATGAACGTTTCAATACAGTTTGCAATACACCGGCCGTAATTGTATATACTCCTGCAGGGTTTTGCGAGCATTACCTTAAAAAAATAAAGTTTGTACAAATTAGTGGACTGAAATGCTACCGACACCCTCACCCTGCATAACCCTAGTTTGTGAAACTTTGTGAAAACTTTATCATTGCATAAATAGACAAAAATCTAAGCAGGAGCCTGCATAATTTAATAAAGCTTTAAAAACGAATGAAGTTTAAATCGAACTTACCTGTTCCATTTGGAACGATATTAACAACATAAATGCGATGGACCTTAGCGAAATTATTAACTACAAGGGGCACCAAAATTGGTACTAGAGAGCAATAATAAAAACACAAGTCCAGAAGTGTCATCGTTTTCCACGGCATGTTCATTTTTTTCAGTCCTCCAGTATATTCGTTGAAAATGTACAATACCTGTCAATTATTGCATCATGTTCTCATGATGCTGTATTACATCTTAGCGTTTTTTAGTTGTTTATCCGACCAACTTGGGAGCCCAACTGCACATGCGTGCAGTCCTCTATAAAAGGAGCTTGCCAGGAATTCAAACCATCTTTTGTTCTCAAGCAACCCGTCTTGTGGCCATTCTCTCTTTTGCTTTCGTCCTTTTGAGTTTTCCTGACAGTCTCCTGTTCCTGTTTCAACCGATGCATTAATCTACAGCGATGATCTCGTTATCCAATCGCCTGATGAACTTTTGCCCATTGATCTTTCGTTCGGATATGCCAATCGTCTCTGTCTGTTCTGGCACGTCACCTCAGCTTGGCGGCATCGACCTGCTTGCTGCCGGCATTGCTCCATCCCCTTGCAAGTCGTCGGCACTTTAGCCCAGTCGTCTTCTGATTGCCGCAAATCCGGGTCCTCCAAATCCGTGCTGACCTCCCTTCTCCACGCAGTGATGGACGTCCCAGGCATTACATCCAGTGGGCGCTACTGCTTTGAAGAGCTTTCGCCGTCCGAACTTTCACCCATAAAGAGACCTGTTGCCGCCAACTCGCCACAATAGTGGCATTGTTTCTTCGATCCCGGAAACATCTAAACTCGTAGTTTACGTTCCCAAGGTCACAGACATCACGAAAGCACCCTTTTCACCACGTTGTGCTTCATGGGTGCTTTCATGTCTTGAACATTTCACAACATTTATCATCGGTCATCTTCTCTATGGTTCACCTGTGCTGGCAGCTTTGACATTTACCACTGCTGACCACGAATGTCCATAACGTCACGATTTCACCCACTCCACGACATACTTGGTGGGTGCTTTCGTGATTTTTCTGCAACTCGCGAAAAGTATCGTTATCGGACTCCTTCATGATGGTCCAGTCAATGCTTATATAACCAACACAATATATAACCGCCAGTGGTGATCCCGAATTTCGTTGGACATCTTTTTCTCCCTTCTCAACATGTTTGACTCCATGGGAGCATTCTGTCTCAGCTTCTTGCATGCTAATTTTTCGACGGCCATCTCCACCACGTTCTACCTTGCAGTGGTCAACTCTCACGCCGATGGACGACACGAATTCGCCCTTACGACCTAGTCACACTCCGTAAGCATCTTTGTGTTTGCAACTTACACTCGACGGACTTTTTCGTTCCATTTGGAGCGTTCGCCCTCTGGGCACGTTCTTTTAGCATCTTTTCTGGCTGCCTCTCAACATTCACCGCTTGAATGGTTTGATCGTCACGCCGACAAGTATTTACCCTTATCACCACGTAGTACTCCGTGGGTGTTTTTCAAGGTGTTTTTCAAGACAATCAACCTTTGAGGTCTTCAACTTCGAAGCTTTCGTCACATCACTTTGTGCACCCTCCTGGTTGTCACCTGGGATTTGTCCTCACTCCAGTAGAACCGCCTCGTTTAACGCAAGTTTGCACAACCACCTGGCTCTCAGCACACTCAACGAGCCGGACAATTCCTTGATTCTCCCGTCCAAGCAATTGAAGTCCGTCAACAAACCCATCGTCCCCGCAAAACACGATATATTTTTGCCCGTCAAATCACATCCTCACCCACTCACCATGTAGTACTACGAGGGTGCTTTCAGGTGCTTTCGAGGTTTCCGCCTATCACGAATCGAGCCCGTACTGCTGTCTTCATATTCCTCTCACCCACCGCCATTGTCTGTTACCATCAGCGTGCAAGGCTATTCTCTTGGTATACTTCAATACCTTTCGTCGCCGTATTTGTAATCCTCTCATCCACCACCGTTGTCTATGCACCATCTCCGTGCTAGGCTCTTCTCATGGGAAGCTCCAGGACCTTTCGTCACGGATTTCAACATCGGGTTACTGGGTTGCTTTGATACGTCTTCAGGCCCATTTGTCCCTTTGCGAAAGCTTCCCCATTTGGGAAACCATCAACGAAAGCTTCAAAAACATCTGCCATTAATCAGGCTTCTGGGTTGTCGACGCGCCATTAAGCCTCAATCCCCCCCCCCCTGGGTTACCTTGAGACGCCACTTGAGGCTTCTCATCTGCTTTTGTTCTGTATTTTCACGAAAACCATACACCGTTTCGCCTGAAAATTCCAACCCCTCAGGCCTCAAAAACCACTGCATCTCCACTGCACTCTTCCTTTTTTTTAACCTTTTTTTAATTAAAAAAGAGGGGAAAAACGAGAAAACAACGGAAAAGCTGAGTTATTAACATCTCAAGAATCTTAACTAAATCATCAGCACCACCAATCCTGTTTTATTTTCAAGCAAATTTATTTGGTTCAACGTTATCTGCCTTGACCCTCTTCGAGTCCCCAGACAACAAAACCAAACTTCAGTTCGACCCCAGCCACCTGGACACTTATCTTCATCCTTCACTGAGCTCTATAGCTGCCCCGATCCTCAGTCGGATCGACCCCTGCAACGTGGTGCCACAACTGTCCACTTTTTCTCCACTCTTCATCTCGTCAATTACAATGGGTAGATCTTGTGGCAGACAGTTGTCAAACCTTCCTGAATCCGAAGTAGACATTTATCAGAACACGCAACCAGTAATCAAAGACCCCGGCAGCTGCTATTTTCTAGGATTTACTAACAATGCAAGAAGACACCCGCATAGGTTTACCACATACTAAGCGATTATTTCACCTAACCCTGCGATTTGTGCGTTGATATCAACCTAAAACAATGGAATCAAAGCGATGCAGCATGCGTCAAATCTACCAAAAAAACAACAACATGAAAACTGGATCTTGATAGACTTTCCCTTGGCTTTTCGCCACCACAAAAGTATAATGGTCGATGAATATTTCAAGTCCAAAAATCCCTCCAACTCCAAGAATCTCACCACCAAGTCTGCCGTTCTTCCCGAACACCCCGCTTTCTACCGTTTCAGGAAGCTCCAAAGCAACTGTGACATCATCATCCCAATATCCTTCGCCATCAGCCACCATACCTCTGGCTCCATCGTTGCCCACCATTTCCGAACTAACCAATCCTTCATATGACATTATTGATTCGTCTCCAGTCTTGGAACAACCTGTGATCCACAATCAACCAACGGTTGTCAGGCATAACTCCCACATTCCAGACTACTCGGAAACAATTGAGGATCAAGTTCAAAGTTCGCCTCTAGTATTTTAAAGCCAAAGAAGCTGAATCAACAAACGTTTCGACACCCCTTCTACAATGAGAAATTTACCGGAAACTATCAGCTTAACTGAAAACACATCCAAAACAAGGGAATTTCAGCCAACATCTAAACTACTTGGCGTAGACAAAGAAACTGCAGCAAAACCCAGCTACACCACTGCCTGACGACGTTTTATGCTGGACTCTTTGCAACAAACTTGTTTTGTCAAGAAAAAACCGTCTCCAGAAAAATTCCCGACACATACATGACGATTTTAAGACACTCCAAAACAGATTATCTGAACTCCAAAAAGAGAACAATCGTATCCTACAATTATCAGCTGACAACCAATTAACAAAGCCTTACCCACTCTTCTTCCACTACCTGACAAAGGAACTGGGGTAGTCTGGTTGTTCGAACACATTCATTTCGTTTCAAACACCCAACCTACACTATCATGCTGTATTGAGATTTCAACGTCCTTCTAACCGACTGATAGGGATCACAGGACCATCCACTAGTCCATACACCATCTGATATGAGCCTCCCAATAATAATAATAATACTTTGTCACGATAGCAACAGGTCTGGCAAGGACCCTAAGCTAGCTAACAGCCAGCCTAAATTACAGATACAAGACAATCATATACAAGGTGAGGCTAAAGTCTGGTCACACGTAAATAACTGCCGTTATATTGGTCCAATGTTATTTCTGAAGATATATTTGCAATGTAAGTCAGATATGGCGAAGCCAATGAAGACGTTTTCAATGACCTTGAAAACCGAATTCAAGGTCATCCAAATGCTTTCTTCCAAACGGCACAAGATACAGCACAAAAGTGAATTACAAAGTTGTGGGACCATTAAACATGACAAACTACGAAAACAGATTGAAAATCGGAGCATAATTACAATAGTTACGAGGAAAACAAAATAGCAACAAAGTCTTTCCTGAAAGTTATAACTGCCATGCAGTGAAGCTTAGGGGCAGCTTCTACGAATGCACGTATGTGATCCTAGTCTTTCCTGCGTTAATCAATGCAAGTAAATGAGTGTACTTCAGGATCCAAGAAAAGAAAGCAATGCATGATTCGGTTTAGGGCTAAAGTATTGAGCCATCATTCAACACATAAAGTCACATTCGATATGTTATTATTTTCTAATTTTACATTTATTATTTTTTCACGGCACTGATACCCCTTTGAGTGACATCCTGCCCGGTCGCAACAATTTTCCAGTGCAAAACGCATTGTTGTTACGAATGCCCACACTTCATTTCCAAAGGCGGAAAACCCTGGGCATTCACATTTACGAATTCCCGCCCTTTTTAATAGCTTCATAAATCATTATGACATTACATATTACTTCCATTAAAGAGTAAATTACGATTTTATGCTGAACAGGGAGCAACCTACAAGAATAATTTGCGTCACTGGCTCATTGATAGAGGCGGATTTATATTTCTGCCACCTGGGACTACGCAGATTTTGCCCCCCCCCCCCCAAAAAAAAAAGTGTTTTCATCGTTTTTTTTTCAGGAAAAACGTTTCAGAAACGTTTCAGAAAAAAAATTAGATTCTGAATTAGATTAATTCAGGTTAGGATACTCAGAAAATAAGGTGGGCGGTTGGCGTAATAAGGGGGCACCGCATAGTTCATAAGTGCCGGCATCTGTATGCCAAAATAAACTTTCTTCTGGGGAGTGATCTGAAAATTAAACCCCACTTTACGATCCCCTGCTACTGTAGAAAACGTACGACAACTTTATTGTTAAGGTGCAATTATTTGTCTTCTTTTACGAAATGCATAGCACCATAAAGAAAAGAGCATTTGGAAAAACATCAAATAAATAAATTTTTTCAAAGATTTGTCGCCTCGTTCTTTGGGGGCACTTTCATTCCTGTTCCTTGCAAGTCCGCCCACCCTCCCGGCCGTTATTTACATAATGTCTTCCAGTCAGTAACATGTACTTTCGAATAATACTACAACTAGCTTACTACTGCACGGTAAAATGCCGCCCCTCACCGCAAAAAAACAAGTTTACGTATACGAATTCCCAAACCTTTAAACCACGCACGCTCCCTATTTTCCCACCCGCCCACCTTATGTTCGGCGTATTCTGATCGTAGGCCTATCCTGCATTCCTGAAAAAACAAACCGATGAAAGCACTCTTTTGGGACGGGGTTGGAGGTGGGTAGTGGGGGGGGGGTGGTACCTGCATAGTCCGTGGCAGAAATCTAAAGCCACTTTTGCCAGTGAGCATGTGAAGCAAATTCATCTTGTCTATTGCTTCCTGTTCATCACAAACTTGTAATTTTCCTTTTAATGAAAGTAATCTGTAATGACGTAATGATTTATGAAGCTGTTAAAAAGTGCGCGCATTCGAATGTCCAGGATTTTCCCGGCTTCGGATGAAACTTAGACATTCGTAACGACAATGCGTGTTTTCATTGCTGGCCAATTCTTGAGACCGGGCTGGAAATCACTCAAAAGGACATTAGGTTTTGGCAAAAATAAATCTAAAATCATAAAGTAATGGAATACCGAACACGATTTCTTGTGTTGTAAATGATGGCTCATTAATTTAAGCCTAATCCGTACCCGTTTTCGTTTACTAGAATTTGAAAATTAACTGCACTCATTGATGCAGTAAAGGCCTGGAACTCGTGCACTCGTTTGTAGGGGCGGCCCCTAAGTTTCACTGCATGGCAGTTAAAAACGTTCAGGGAACACTTTCTTGCTATTTCGTTTTCCTCGTAACTATTGTAATTATGCTCCGATTTTCAATCTGTTTTCGTAGTTTGTCATGTTTAATGCTCACGTACAACTTTGTAATTCAGTTTTGTGCTGCATCTTGTGCCGTTTGGAAGATACAATTTGGATGACCTTGAATGCTGTTTTCAAGGTCATTGAAAATGTCTTCATTGGTTTCTCCATATTTGACTTCCACTACAAATAATGTCTTCAGAATTACCATAGGACAACTACAACGGCAGTTATTTGCGTGTGAGCAGACTTTTGCCTCACCCTGTATAATGAAAGAGTTTGGCCGACAAGGGAAGGTGAGAGGATTAGGTATTGGGACACGAATGCCTTGTCACCAAGGTTAGACCTGCCAGGGACTCTAAGGGCCCTGATGGCATCGCCAAACGTGTTGTACACGGGAGGTGTAGGATCGGCCCAAGTAAAAAATAAAAGCCAGATGAAGAAATGAGACAGTTAAAAAGCATCGTTATGTAAAACAAAGTATGGTTATAATTAGGTACCGTACTAAAAACAAAAGCATCCCCAAAATGGGAATGTCACCACCTAAAAATGAATAAATAAAAAAATAAAACACTTTGTTGCTATAGTAACAGGTCAGGCAAGGACTGAGGGTAACTAACAAGCAGGCAAAGTTTAATGGGGCAGGAGCAGACATATGAAGAACGTAATTATATGCAAGATTACGTATTCATCTCGGAGGATAAGATCGACGCATAAAAATCTCTTGATTAAACGAGGTGAGGCGGCTTCGAAACGTGTGAATCGTAGGCGAGGTGACGATTTCGTCTGGTAAAGAATTCCAAATCTTAACCATACGCAACGCGAAAAAGCTACGTCTACAATCTAAATGTGATGTTTGCACCGTTGTGAGGTAAGTTTTATTAAATTACCATTCTCTCACAATTAAATGGTAATACTAAATTTAGGCTTTGGCTGTTTTCCCGTCTAGGGGTTGATAATTAACGCTTAGACTAGCTGAAATCAAACATCCTAAGATTTCTTTCAAGCTAGGCATAGGCTACACTTCGAGTTGGCTTGAGATTTAAAAAATACCAAACGTGAAGATAAGTCATTTATTAAAATCTAACAAAATAGGGTACTTCACAAATTAATACACACTCATGTTTCTCGAAAACTAAGATTGCAGAAACTTAGTTCACATGATTTGTATTAAAATTAATTCCAACAATGACTTGCGCCCTTAACATTTAACATCAAACTTTTTTTATCAAACAAAACGACGTTCATTAAAAATATGAGAAACGTGGTACGGTTTTAGTAAAGCTCGGGTTGCTTGACGACACAGATGGGTACTAAAAATTACGCAGTTGAAGAATTCTTGCGTAATTCAAACAAATAGGCAATTACTTCTTCCCGTGACGAAGGACTTCGGAAACCAACACACGAAGAACAAATAAGAATCCTGACTTTTTCTTAACTCACGTTGCAGTTTTTGTTAAACTGTTTAACGGCATACGAGAGAATATACAAACTGTAGGATAAACTCAAGAAAAATCAGCATTAGCCAAAACTTGCCTTTGGATTGAGTCTTAATTATTTGTTCAGAGTTATTAATCGATTGACACCCCTTCAGCTCTGCGACAATTTGATCTAGTCCATTTTAAATATGGTCGATAACCTCGGCTGACAAAAGTTCATATCTTTAACATGCGGAGCAACCAAGCTGTTTCTCGGTATTAAAATTTAATTAAGCAAGCGTCAGTATAACTACGGTAAATATTCAATTCATATACGACTTGCATTTTGGTCTCGGTCCATGTGTAGAACGTTCCTTTTTATACGTGAAATGACATCAAAGTAATCAAAATATGGTCCAAGAGTCCTGATGACTGACGATACAGTTTTGGTTATTTGGCTGATAAATAACAAAGCGATAGTGGCGGCGGCATAACCACCTTTGTTCTAGGAGCCACGCCCAGGCCCCAGCCAAAGCGCAGAAACCAAACCGTCTCCCGTCTACGACTGATGCTCACTCTCTTCATGAAAAATGTGCATAGCATTTTATAATCGCAAACGCACTTAAAACGGTACAATCTGCGCAGACGCAAAACGTTTAAACCACATTTACGTAATATCAAATTACACGATTTAAAGACAATACAGTGAAATTAAAAATTACATATTAACAAATTACTTACAATAAATGAATTAAAAAATATAAAACGAGTTTAAATGTAACTTAAGAATATAGAACTAGGACATCGCAACACGCTATGAGAATGACGTCATTAGGACGCCGGCAAACGCTGAAAGCTTCAGTGAGGCAAAAATAATGTTAGGTGCAAGGTGCAATCAATAAATAACCTCACACCGTAAGCTTCAGGGAATTACCTCTAGTCCGATTTGACTCCAACAGGTCAAAAAGAGGCATATCTACCCCAACTACACCATGAATAATTTGGTAAGTAAGAATAAGATCAATTTTGATTCTCCGTAGTTCGAGTGGGTTAAGTTAAAGGATCTGCAGACGTCTTCCATATGACAGGTTGCACAATCCAGGCAATGCCTTGGTAAACCGTCGCTGGAATGCTTCTACCGCATCAATGTCATGAAAGAAATAAGGGGACCAAACAGGGCTTAGCGTACTCCAAAATTGGTCTGACATAGACCTTGAATGCCCAAGCATTGATTTTGCGGTCACCAGACGAACAGCATATGTTAACCAAAACTACGCGCGCATACGCAGATGCAGTAATTTTGTGACAGTGCAGACTGAACTTAAGTCCATCACAAAACCAGACCCCAAGATCTTTAGTTGAGCTAACCGAAGTAAGAGGGCTATTATCAAGATAATACGGTGTCCCTCAATTTAAATTTCCAATATGCATAATTTGACATTTAGTTGAAGAAATTGGCAGTTGCCACTTGGCCAACCAACTGGAAACGTAGTCAATCTCAAGGGCCAACAACGCGCCATCATCAATGTCAATAACTGCCTTTTCGATCTTAAGATCGTCTGCAAACTTTGAATTACAGGCAGATGAAGGATTACAAGATAAGTCGTTTAAGTAGACCACAAACAACAATGGGCCCAAAACGGAGCCCTGTGGTACGTCACTAATGAGATTCAATGATGATGAAAAGGAATCACCGACCAATACACACTGAAATCTGTTGTTAATAAATGCAGAAATTCATTTCAATAGCTTTCCTCCGAAGCCTATATTTTCAAGCTTGAGAAGCAGTTTGAAAAGTGTAACTGACTCAAAAGCCTTCTTAAAATCAAAGTACACAACATCAGTCGGGATTCCTGCCTCCAGGGCGCTCCTCCACCGATCGATACACATTAAAAGTTAGTTAGTTGTTGAGCGGCCAGGCATAAACCCAAATTGATCGTTACCAATTAGGTTATTACATTTGATCATAGACATCATAAGGTCACGGATGATTGACTCCATGATTTTGCACGGAATAACCGTTAGCACAATTGGTCTATAATTGCCGGGATCCATCTCGTCACCCTTTTTGAAGATTGGTGGATATAACTACTGCCGTCTTACAAAGCATTGGTAATTTACGCTCAGCAAAAGACAGATTGAACAAAGTAGCCAGTGGAAAACTAACTTCTCTACAAATTTGCTTGTAAAAGAATGCCGAGAACCCATCTGGACCCACAGAGTGGCTCGATTTGAGCTTATTTGAGCTCATTTGAGCTTATAGCATGTGAGACAGAACTGGCAGTGAAAGATATGTTGTTGTTAATACTGTAAGAAGAAACTAATTCTAAGTCAAACAGTGGATTAACACTGGCATCGTCGAGCGCCCCAATGGAGACAAACAGAGCGTTCAGGATTTCTGCCTTAGCACCATTGTCTCTTATGAAATTGCCACCAGATTTAGTGGAGGGAATGTTCTTGATGTAGCAATTTCTTCCCGATAGATTCTAAACAGGGTTGAAAGTGTTGCCTCAGACAGGATCGCGGAATCACGAGAATGGTGCCATTTAGCTGCCTCAGCCGAGATTGTTTGTCTTTTTCCTTAATGATCTAACTACATCCAGTGTTTCAGTAAACTTTCATAAGTTTGCTGATGATGTGAAGGCCTTGAACGCCGTCATCGACTTTTCAAGTTGGGCCGAACTTGGGAGAGCTGGCAGCGAGCTGGTCTCTTGGGCAGACACTTGGCAGCTCCCAATAGCTCCTAGTAATGTAGTATTTTTCATATTGGTCGCTCGAATGAATGCTACGACTATTTCCTTTTTCCTGGACACAGTTTACCTAAAACTAGGCTTGTTAATGACTTGGGAATCTGGTTGTCGAGTGATCTTAAATCTGGACCTCACTGTAGGCACATTGTCCGGATTGCTCGTCAAAGAGCTGCTATTTTAAGAAAAGTTTTCACTTCTGGACACACGAACACCTTAATCTGGGCACTCAAAGTGTTTGTCAGGCCTTTGCTCGAGTATGCAAGCCCTGTTTGGTCCCCACACCAACTCGGTGATATTGATGCCATTGAATCGGTTCAAAAGCACTTTATAAAATACCTTATTGGTTTCCGCAACAAATCATATGAGAGAGGCTTCATATTTTAACTCTTGAGTCACTTGAATTGCGTCGGCTAAAAGCTGACCTATATCTTACTTTTTCTCTTCTCCATGGCCTAATGGACTTCGATTATTCAATTTTTTTTTGAAATTCGCTCCGACAGTAGAACCCGAGGCCACTATTTAAAGCTGACGGTAAATAAAATTGACACCAATTGTCGGAAATTTTTCTTTGCAAACCGTGTGGTTAAACCTTGGAACAGTATCTCTAACGAGGCTGCTTGCACTTCCAACTTAACCTTCGTAAGTGTGATCTTTCGAAGTTTTTGTCCAAATTTTAATTTTAGTGCATTTTTGTACTTTTAACGACGTTTGACTTAATCTTTTCCTTTTTTTACTATATTGATGCTGGTCTTGTGACCAAATTTTTGCTGTGTTTTTTTGCATGTAGTGTACCTGTCTTTCCTGCTTCCATTGACTACATGACTGGCGATACCATCAGAGACCTTATGGTACCTGGCAGGTCTAACTTTGGTGGTAAGGCAGTCATGCCCCTTTCCTTCCTTCCTTCCTTCCTTCATTCCATTCCGGCACTGTTTACTTAAATTCTTGTTCTTTTTTTCTTTTTAAATTTAGGCTGGATGTTGGTGGCATCTGTGCCCTTTCCAGTCCTGCTGCACATTTTGTAACAAACTATTTATTTATTTATTTATTTATAAAATTCGGCACTCGTTGTAGCGACTTAAAAGTTCTGCCGAAGGTTAACTTTTGTATCTGCGCCAAATAGTTAACTTCTCGCATTTTAGTTTTGAAAGAATCTTTGGTAATCGAGTACCATGATGGTAGCAACGCGGTTTTGCTGAGCGACATTTTTGTACCTCCTCTTGGAGGGTGGTGTAGAAGACATCCCAAGCACGATCAATAACGAGATTACTTGAAACCAAATGTTTATGCCAGTTTATTTTGATAAGATTTTCCTTCAAGCAATTAAAATCAATTTTGCCCATTACCGGCTGCCTGTTAGTGTGAAATTTTGCAGTGTAGATTAAAAGAGATCATACAATGATCGCTTGTGCCGAAGTGGTCAATTACTTTGGTATAGAAAATAAGAACGAAAGCAGTTCGTTTCGCCCAATCAACAATCCATGGAACGATCCCAACTTCATCCCTCGTACTTCTGAAGAAGAAGAACAATAACAATAACAGAAGAAGAAATATCGAGGGCCCTACAGCTGTCGACGGCCTGGGAATCAGCTCCCACTTCCTATCCGCCAGAGGGTTTTTATGGTTTTTCTCTCTGGCAATTCGACAATCTCTCAGAATTCAAACCTCTCCATCCTTATCTACAACCGTGCACAGGCTACAAAGCCCTCGTCCTCCCGTGCAATGGCTGCAGGATGAAAGCCAAAGGGTATACCTATGGTTTTCACCGTCGTAACCACCTATAGCCTTCATAAACAATGGCGACTCACCGCAAAAATTTTTACAATCTTTCTGCCGAGGATGCAATCATTCAATCTTCTTTCAACCTCTCAGAAGACGCAACTTTTGGCTCATCATTCACCTCGGTTCAATCTGAACCACTCTCAAAAAAAGTGAAGACAACCTTAAACAGTAAGACTTTTTGAATTAAAAAAAACACGTTGGAAAGTAAAAATCCTTCTCAAATCACAACGAACAATTCAACCAGCTCGCCCCCTAACCCTCATCCTACCCAAAGTAGTCCAGGGAGATGGGGAGAAACTGAGACTTTTCAACTTCAGAAGAATGAATGCTATTCTCCTTGGCATCTGCATTTTTTAATCAAATCTCAAAAAAACCTCCTTTCAAGTTCTCCGATAATATTTTTTAACTTTTCACCATGGATGCCAAGAAAAGATGTAAACCTTCACTCGTGAGCAAAAAAAAAAAAACACACACACACATACACAAAGTCATCTCATCACCTCTTCAAAGCAACTGAAGACAAATTTAATAACAAACGCACAACTTTTAACTGAAAAAGATATTTTTGGACATTCAACCATCATCCAACCCACAAAACTTCAGCGAATCCACATCAACCATTAAAGCAACCAGACTGCAACAACTCGATGAACAACAAAGACTAGGATGAAACCTGCAACTTCAGAATCTATTAAGAAGGAGGTAACAAATTTTCGTCTATATTTCAAAGCTTAGATGACTTCCTCCTTCTCCCTCTATGCAAAAATAAATCCCCAAAAAAATCCTTTCAAAAAGTTCACGGAGTCCTTGATTCCACGGAACACCAGCTTTGGAACCCTAGGGAATTTGCTCAGAAGGTCCCTGCCACCTAATTTGACGAGTTCTGCTGTCAATGGAAAGATAGACAGGTATTGTATATTTTCCAGCGGCAATAAGAAACATAAATTTGCTGGCCTCCATGAAGGCCGGGTGAAATTTGTTTATTTTGCCTAGAAAATATACAAGACCACTACCCGCCCTTGCACCCCCCCCCCCTCCATCTTAAGTTTCGTAACAAGCTCCTTTATGGAGGACTGCGCGCATGCACATGCGCAGTTTGGTTCCATAGCTGGTCGGATCTACAGAACAACAAAATTCAATGATGTAACGCAGCATCATGAGAACATAATGCAAAAATTGATATGTATTGTATATTTTCCTGGGCAAAAGAAACAAATTTCAGCCAGCCTTCATAGAGGCTGGCAAATTTACGTTTTTAATTTTCTAATTACTTTTAGTGGATCTGGCATGGTTATTAAGGCTGGTTTCTGTAGTATGGAGCTGACATCTCGAATTTCACCGCCGGAGCGCGCAAAGAATAAGTAGCATTCTAACAGAAGGAAACAGACAGAATATATTGACGAATTTAGTGCAGTTAACTACAATTCTGCTATAATTGTAATTGTAATCAGAAAAAAATCAGCAAGATAATTGTTACTGTATTTGTAATTACATTTTTTCGAACGTCGTACTTTTCCTTCCTCTCTTCATTACTGATAAACGGGGAGACAATTCGAAAAATATATAATTAAACAGGTTGAAAAATTAGTCGTATCAGGAGTGGCATGAAAGAAGAGTCTTCAACATAATTCTACCATTTGTTCCACCATTCATTCTGAGTCATGACTCCATGCTGGCCGGCTGCTGCATCTATTTTTACTTTTGCATAAAAAGTACATTAAAAATTACGCTGCCTAGGCCTTTACCTAATAAATATACGTAAAAAATATCCCTTGTGGTGCGTGTGGCCCAAGCATGTGTCAGTGCGCAAGAACAAGTATTTAAGCGAACTTAAAACAATTAAGGCATTTTGTTCCTGTACTCCGACTACAGTAAAAATTGCGGGTCTTTCCTCGTGATTCTACGTCATTTTCGCCCATGCCAGAAATTTAAAGCTTTTTCGCATTGCTTTTGCGTTAGTACTGCTTTCGCAAAATAATATTTTGACGATATTAAATCTATTAGCCTGGAGTAAACCTGCTGAAATGTTTGGTATTTATCAGCTCATGGTCCTATGTTGTCCAAAAACATCAAACGACCGGTTTTTTTCACCTTACCCGATTTTTAAGTTATTTATTAATACAGACCGCTTGCTTCATTTACCCTTTACCTTGTGATTTCTTTTTTTATTTATTTCTTTTTTGGTAAAAACCGAAGCTTGTGTTACATCACGAATTTAATGACCCACCTCCCCCCTCTTCCGACCCTGTCACTGTCAAAGCTAACTCTAGATCTTGTCTTAGATCTGTACTTCCTGCAAAAATTAAAAACCCCACACAGGAGTACAGGCTTGTCTTCCAAATGACGCTCCATGCCTCGTGAAAGAAGGAAATGGTGATGAACACCATCAAGATGGTTACAATCAATATGCTAGTGTCGGACCATGAGTGGCCGTCCACACCAATGACATTCAGGAGGAATAACCCACCTCAAAAGGAACCATTGAGTAAATGGGTGTGACCAATGTGCAAACGGGCCATTACCACCTCTTCACGGTGACTGTGGCGGCAAGCCGAATGCTACTCCTTTAACAGCCGGCAATTTATTGTTGTCTTGCTGTCTACATAGAGCTGGAAAGGCGGAAGAGATAACAAGGACGAGATCCCTTTTGAGAGGATCAGAAAGGGCTTCTTTCACTGCAGATTCAACATCTCATTCCCAGATATCCCAACATTGCCCGGAGTAGATAAAAAAACCACAGTTTTCTGCTGGCCAGGCAAGTGGGAAAGCTGAGCTAGGATGCACTATGTCAAGGAGTTCCGAGGGTTTTATGTTGCCAATGACTCCAGGCCCCTCAAGGAATCACTAATGATGGTAAAATGCGTGCCCGGAAGGTCGAGGATCCATTCAACAGTCATACCGAGTGCTAGAAGCTCCACAGAAAAAAACAGAATAACCTGATGGAAGGCATTGGAAACAACCAATGCCACGCCATGCCACGCCAACTTCTGACCGGGACCCATCAGTGAATAGCCACTGATATATGGCATTGTAATAATACAGCCGCCAAAACTCCTGCAAGTATCGTGCTGGTGGACTGGAACCTTTTAGGATGGATGCCAGTGGAAAAGTGAAAATGCAACTTGGGACAAGCCAAGGGGTCATTGGCATCTTTCCAAGCCTCAAGATGCAGGGGATTTCAAAGTTCATCTCCCGACATGACTGCTGGAGCCTAGTGCGGAAATCAACCTTATCCACCCCTGCACCCACCCTTCTGCAAGTCTGGTCAAAACCCATGGATCAAGCAGAACTGGGTCGCAGTCGCATAGCATAGCATACTGAATTGTAAGCTGTTGCCAGTGATTTGTCAAAGGATGAGGAACTTTGTGAAAGCGTTGAAGCTAGCTAGAAACACAAACGTTAATCGTAATGGTAAATTTTACACCTAAGTAGGAGGTAAGTGTCGGAGGCTTCACAGCTGTGAAATCAACTTGGATACGACCTCTAATGCGTTAGTTCTTTTTACTTGGTTAATTTGTCGGACGTTTTTTGCTTCTTTTTAGTTGTCGACGCGCCATTAAGCCTCAATCCCCCCCCTCTTTTTAGTTAGTGCCTAATGATGTAAAATTATTGTAAAGGGATTTGCAAATCTGTGTTCGGATTTTAATGTTTTCTTCTTTGTATGTATTTACGGCTTTGTTTGTGTTTTGGGTTTCGCTTTTGGTTTGATTTTTGATATTATCCAAAAAATTTTACTGAAAACATCATTCCCAGTAATATGGAGCTACTAGCCATAACGTTTGCTTTGATCACTTACCAGTGTTGAGCCATGCATCAAATAGTTTACTCGATCACGAGAGTATCACAAAATCAATAGAGGCTACAGATTATTAATGTGTACCGTTCATTACAGTTCTGTTCACATTGGATGGCTGCCAAACGTGTAATGCGATATCTCAAGGGAACAGTAGGTGCTTTTAATATAGGTTGACTTAGTGGCTTTTGCCATGCTTTAAATTTATTGCTAACCTGAAGACGAAAACTGATCATCATAAAACTGAAACGTTGTTTTTATTTTTATGTTACGCTGCTTGGTTTGGCTTCACATAACCAGATAAAAGCACAGGTCGAGCAATAAACAGTTGAAAGCATTCATAAATGGTGACAGGGCCGGTGAGTGTGAAGACAGAAAAGGACTATTGTTTAAGGATAGGTGGGTCGCCTGTTGTCTGTTGTCGCCTGTTGTTTAACAGTCCTTTATCTCTGCATCTGCGATGGAGTCAAGAGTACGTGGCACTCACAGCATGTACAAGATAAATGCTGTGGATCAGGAGACTCACGCGATAAAATGGTAAAGCCAAAGTCGGGTTACAACCAACTCTCATCTGTGTGGTTAATAAGCTTCATTACCAAACGCCCAAGATCCAGTGCCATGCATTCCCGGCACATAGAACTCTGATCCCATGGCATTGATACAATGTCATCAGAGAAACCGTTCAGAAGAAGGAATGAGAACTGAATATCTAAATACGCAGAGGAATATTTCTAATATGTTCACAAATCCACTCAGTAAGGATAGCCACCAGAATCTAGCAGGTTACTTGGATTGGGAGAAGATTAAGACACTGTCTTACATGAGGAAGACGCCGAGAACCAACAAAAATCACGGAAAGATCGCAACCAGATGAATTTGTATATTGCATTAGTTTTCCATAAGATGTGTTTGATACATATCGTGCTCTTCTACTAGCCCATTGTCAACCAAGTGATACTTTCTTCCTAGATGACTTTTGTTAGCTAAGTGTGCTTTCTGCCTAGATGGCCTTAGTGAGCCAAATGTGCTCAGCTCCAAGATGGTCTGGTCTGGTTTTGTTTGACTGGCTCAGTGGTTTGTGGGTGGATTATTATGAGATGTGGTCACCAGACAGTGTGGTGCAAAATAAAATGGTAAACAGGCAAGAAGGACCTTAGTGCTGGTACATACTTTTATATTTCAAGACAGTTCAATTATGTTCAGACAAGGAATAAATAATTCTTCATTATGCATTTGAACCATTGTATTCAGTGCATTGGCCGGTTTTAGTGAACAGTAACTATGACAGTGGTAGCAAAGTGTGGTTATGTTGCCTAGATTAGTTCAACACAAACATCATTACATATTTATGCAAAGAACAGTGCGCTACTCGAATTGACAAGGTCATCAAGCAAAATACCTACCTTGTACAAAGTAAAATTGGGTCAGCAGAATTTAAGAGATGGACTCGGAAGCCAAAGTGACATGTATGAAAGCCCTCATTATAATGAAGAGGTAAAATAAGAGCATAGAGCCATTATATTGTGCTATTATTGAGACTAGGTACTTTCCCAGTCAATTTAATTAGCAACTAGTATTACGGTGCCAGATCTAATTAACCATGGCCAGTGCCACTAGACTGTAGCCATTCCCCAACAAAATACTGATAAGTATGTATCCTGGAAATACAATTGTCGTTTTCAACGTCGAGAAAAAGGGGCTTGGTCATTATTTTGCTGCTGGCACAAAGCCGGAGTGTTACCAACGGAAACAACGAAGGAAGACGAATGATATAACTGTAGAAAGACTGCACGCATGTTGAATTATCAGTGTAAATGTAGATCCGAACATGAGGGATGTGCTTGGGGAGGTAACAAATACAAAATTAGAATAGTTTAAACTTAACGTTATATTTGCACCAGTCTTTAGAGAGAGAGAATATCATCTTCGTAGTTAGTTCCAGCCACTGTTCATGGATGCAACGAGCAGTAGTGGTAATGAGTACAGCGGTAGCACGGAAGTGACGTCACACGTCACGTGACGTAATGGATGACGTCACTTCCGATAGTGACGTCACAATCCAAGATGGTGGTTCACTAAGCATGTTTGACCCAGGTGTTCAGTTTCGCTTTTGGTTGTCAGTGTACGTACGTCTGTGCATGAGGTCATTGGTTTAGCCACATACACTATGACATTGCAGTCATAAGTAGTACACTATTTTATCTTACTACATAAAATCGGTTTTGGTTTTGCTACATGCAATATGACGTCACGGAGAAATATAACCCATTATACTTACTATATAAGTAAATGATTGTACTCGGAAGAGATACACTCTTAGTCAGGGGCAGTACAAACAAGATGGATTTCCGTATGAAATTGTCAACCTACCTTGAGTTGATTGCAGTAATTTTGTTGATATTCGACACTATTTATTTATGATACAGTGGACTACAAGGTCGTGCCAACAATGGACATATATTGTCATCGAATTGTAGTGAGGAGAATTTTGTCACTGACGGGGTACTGTTAATGGCAGGCTGCGCAGATGCTCAGAATCCTAAACATCAGGAATTCATTGAGAATGATGTTTTTGTAAAATTAATATCCTATAGGAATGCTCAGTTATGTGTCATACCAATAAATCAGAGTTGTGAACGATACTTTTCAGTAATAAAAATCTGCTTTAATGATTAGAACGTCACAAATCACTTAGTGTGTTGTTGGCAAGAGGCCCGACGATGTGTGAATCGTAATGGATGAAATGGAAGCTGGCAACCGTTCATGGATGACGCCACCAGATCGCAAATGACGTCATGAACAAAAATCGTACATAGGTTCGCCTTAATCTATTTAAGCTCCTATCAAAGTTCCTTTGAAAACACATCACATGATGTGTTTCCGAAAGAACTTAAAAGCTAGTCAGTTTGATTTTTTTTTCACGTTGAGTGTATTTTATTGGGAAAATGTCGAAAAAAACTAATGTGATGTAAGTTAAAAAAAAAAAATATTTTCGTGGGCAAACTGGGGATACCCCAGAGGAAACCACCCTCGTGATTTCGAAATAAATTGGAAAAAATATTTAATGAAGAAGAAATCACGAGGCATGCAATTAATCGTTTAAAAGTGTAAATTTACAGCGATAATAATTTTTAGTGATGAAGCAAATTTTGATGTACGTTTGCCTAGCAATATTTCTACTCAATACCATTCCCAAACTGATAATATCACAATTTATTCTAAGAAGAAATTGTGATAATACCAGTATATACCATTAAAAAAAATGTGTTCCTTTACCAAGTGTTCCCACTAACAAACAATTATATTGCAAAAGCAGCTAGTGCATGTTTTTGGTCCGTAGCAAGAAGTCGATGGTTCCATCCTATTCAACAGTATCCTAGATAATGAGAATGGGGGAAAATCATTGTCTGGTTGCTACGGTGTATTTTCTTTTTCTTCTTTCTTCTTTTTTTACGTGTTTTTTCAATGGGAGGAGGAGGGTGGATCACCAGCGATGTATTCACATTGAAAGGAATGGATTACTGTGGACAAATAATTGCCACAGGTGAACGAAAAGAAATGAAAAACAAAACACTAAAATACTTGAAAACCCAAAACTCTTACTGAAATTCCACCAGCCCTCACCTTTAAACCAGTCGCACTTTTCGTGGAGGAAGGTGGAGTGCGACGAAAATTTTGCCTGGCTGTGGTTAGGTCTACTACAGTAAATGGTAAAGTTGTCAAAGAGGACTCAGCCTGTACTGTCGTCGTGGCTGTCACCGTATGTTGCGTGGTGGTGACGGCAGATGGCATATGCATGAGTTCCATGTCTTTGTAAAGGTGGTAGTCCATGGGGGGTGGTGTAGGAGGTGCAAATGAGGGAGGTGGTACAGACATGCCCTCGTAGACAGTAGCCATCCTTGAAACACACCCCGCAGTACGTAGAACGCAACGAGCCCATGCACTAAACTCACCACCGTCGCCAACGCACCGGCAGCTACGGAAGCCCACATGGTTGTGATTGGTAAAAAGAGGGAGTTACATTAACCAAGACTGAAACTATGGAATACAGTGTACAAAGTATTTCCCATTAAGCACGAACGTGGGTCAGAGGTTCCGAGACCAAAATACAATCCAAAATAATATATACAAAGTGCAGGTAGCTTCTGAAACCGAACTGGCTATTACGTTACAGCTAGTGGAACGAACGGAGCAGAAATTTGAGTTTTCATTATGCAGAAACGTAAAGTAGCTAACCTCAAGTGGGTCATGGGGGGTAACCACAGTCCTGACAATGTGGACCGTGACAAATTACACAAATTTCACATTGGGAACAGGGAAGAGCCCCAACTTCTAGCTCTCCACCTCCGAAAAAGATCACCATATCCAAAGTTTTATCACACAGTAAATCGATAATGAATTACTGACTGTACAATAAAAAGTAGTAAAGTGGAAAAAAAAAAGAAAAAGATCACTTACTTACACCAATGCAGCGAAACATGCAGCTGAAAAAAAGTGCAACCAGTTGAAATTCTGGTGCCTAACAAAACAGAATATTGTATAACGAACAAAAAAAAATAGTTAAATGAAATAAAAACAGAAATAAATACAAATTACATCGTAAGAGGGGATTGACACGTTTTCGTTCGTTAGAATCAAACTCTCATCGTTCAGCTAATAAAATAAAAATATATATAAAAAAATAAAATAAAAAAAAAAATCAAACAAAACGAAATTAAGAAAAGACGAAAAGAACTGAAACGAAACTAAGAAATTATGGAAACGATAAAGATAACTGCAGAAACAAGAAAATATACATACGAGCAACCGTTCCAAAAACTGATCCACTTTTAACCTACATGCCTCCATGTTACTGACTGAATGATAAAATACCTTCCGCACCACGATCCATCTATCCAAAAAAGGAAAAAAAACTAGAAATGCACATTAACTAAGAGGAAACCTTAATTAATGAAATAAAACATAGTTTCAAGTTCGAATTAAAAGGGTTCAGGGGGGTCGAGGCAATAAAGACAAATGTAAATTAGTTGTGTTGGCACGAACGAAAGGGTTGAGTAATGGTCTCGTACTTAAAGAGTAAACTACATTAGCTTTAAGACGATCCAAGAACAGGAAGTCTGTCAGGTTCACACGAAATTATGGACAAGTAGGTTCGTCTAATTAAAGTACTGTAAGACCCGTCAGTCTAATCGTCTTTCAATTTAATAAGGGGTCACCTTAAAGTTGACGTAAAACAGACGAGACTGTAATCCTTAAAGTTGATCCAAGATACAGCCTTCAATCAGTTAATAAGGGGTCTCCTTAAAGCTGATGTGAAACAGACAGGTCCGTCATTTTTAATGGTCACGGGAAGATAGAGCGTGCAAAATGTATGCAGTCAAACTACGTAATTAACAGTGATAAATCAGTCAATTACATATAGGTCTATGTGCAAACTAGCCAAGTAGGCTGGTATGTAGACAATAATAAATCCGTCACTTAAATACAGATATATGTGGAAACTAGTCAAAAAGGCTGACAAATAGATAATTGGGGAGAAATAAATTAATTGATACAATGCGCAAACTATGATGCTGTATTATCATGGAATGTATGTGACTCTTTGCCAAAAAATTCGAGTATAAAACCTCGATTACGACATGGTACTCCGTTGCACTTTGCTCAAACCTCCACGCTGTGAACATTGCATCACTTGGTAAGTAGCTACTATTATTATTTGAACATAGTGTGATTTAAAGTTCAACTTTAAGTGCTAAATTCTTCGTATGTCTTTATTTATAGGGGCTTTGGTAATAGTTCATATATCGATAGTATCTATTGCCGTTCTTCTATTTCTAACCATGGAAGAAAAATCATCAAAGTTTGAGTTAGGAAATGATATGTCGGTCGGTGCAATTTACGTAAATGAACATCTGAAAGTAATAATTCGAAAACACGATAAGAATGGGGTGTACACCTCGGACGGTGTTTCTATTCGTTTGTGGGACTGGCATGAAATAGAGCACCTTTTCCCCTTGTGGGAATCGTGTTTCGATAGTGATAAGAAACGTCTGTTGTATATTTCAGAAACTCTTATCGTTTCATATTTCAACGAAAACAGCAGTAAATACTTCGTGTTTTCAACATACACCTTTCAAAGTTTAAAGTTAAATAGACAGCAACTGACAGAATTGATTAATATACGTGATGATATATTTGAGTGTTGAAGGTGCAGTCTCGTACGTCACGTTTATTTCAGCATTTGTTTACTTTTAGTTTTGACGAAAAAGCGTATTTGTATTACACCATTTATTTACTTGTTTGTTGCTAAAATAATATGGCGATCGAATTAGGACAGGACGTGTTAGTCACTGTTGGCGAACGAAACAAGGATGTGTTTGTGAACATACGTAAGCACATTGTAGACCTACATTTGCTTTGTCTATGCAGCATTGGTCGCAATTTGAAGGTTACACTTGCATGGGAAAATGTCAATGTCCAACATTGGAAGATCGTGATTTTCTTCTTCTTCGTCGATCATCGTTGGCCCTTTTTTTATCTTCCAATGTCGAAACTGCCTCTTCGTTCATCGGAAGAGACGAATGGAAAATACTGGTGTGAACCGTAGCTCGTTCCAAATTGGGAAAATACTTCCAACAGGCTTTGCAGTAATATATACCACCAAACTTGATTTTTTCCGGCGTAATCATTTTTTCCTCGCATCAGTCGTAGTGCACCAAGAATTCATCATAGGAAGAAACGAGTCCTCCGCAATCGAGACAAGTAAAGTTTACCACGCAAGGCTTCTGCAAATGATTTTCCACCTCTTGCCACGATAAAAACTCAATCTTGCATTTCTTGCACTGGAACCTCGAAACCACATCGTACTTGGTAGCTATGGTAGATACAAAGATCTACGGAATTTTCCCTGCCTTTATGCCCACTGTTCGTCCCAGGGATTTGTATCCCCATGTGCTGCAAAATCGTATCCCCTCCAACATCCCCGTAAAAAACATACGCGCACGGGTGAAAAATGACAAACATAGCAACACCACTGTAGAAAAAACCTGCAAACAAAATTCCCAAATAGGAGTACGGTTCAAAATGCCAGGGTTTTCGGCAAGAGGCTTCCTTTTTCTCCAACTTCCAAAATGTTTTTAATTCGTCATTTTGCACGCATTTGCTCATGACACCCTTCCCATGAAGTCTTCCAATTTGTCTTTTTCACGCTTCGGTGCATTCGAGTAGCATTTTTACAACAGTGCCTGACCCGGTGGTCATACCGTGCTGACTTTTCAAAACGGGAAAATTGTTTAATTTGTCATTATCATGCAGTTTTGCTAATTAATCATAGCGTGCATGCTAATTTCGTGTCCATTGCCGTGCAGTTGCTAATTCTTCAAAAAAGGGCTGTTTGAAGCGGGTTGTTTTTCTCTTTTTTTTCAACTACTAACAACCATAAGACATGAGCGCCTACATGAAACAAAAAATACTAATACATGAATCATCAACGACTGCACTAGTGGTTCGCCCCGCTGTCACACTTCATTGTAAGAAAGTTATTGTTCAATTCCTGCATTATTACATGGCAGCGGCGATCGTTAAATCCTCTGAATCCTTTGAACTACCTTTGGTACTTTTTCAGAAGCCAGAGCTGAACATATTTCACGATGGTGAGAATAAATACCTACGCGGCAAAACAGCTTGAAAATGATTTAATATGGGCAGCCTCTGTGCCCTGATAAGCAATAGTTGTATTTGAATCAAGTGCAAAAACTGTTTCAATGTGATAAAAATGCATAAAGAATTCAGCTGACTACTACTATTACTATATACTCACCACTATATGCTAACTACTGACGAATTCTGCTCATATAAAATAATATATGCCACACATACGAATGAAATTTGCTATTTAATACACTTTTACCTATAATACGTGCCTTTTTGGGTTGACATTTGGAGTGGCATTAACTAAAACGACTGAAATCATTTTTAATGATTTTTCTGTACGTTGGGAAAATGTCACCTGGCCAATGGTCAAAATAATCATCACTCTTTCTTTGTTAACGAGTAACAATGCAAACTGACTACCACAAATAATCGCCAACACGAACATTGTCGATAAAATGGACGTGCTACTTATTGTTGACGGTTGAATACGTATCATCAAACGCTTTAATTTATCTGATTGAAGCTCTCACTCCAGCAAAACCAAAACAATATCAATATCTCCTTTCGTATTCACAGACGTACACATTTCAAAAGTACTTTTAATTATTTAAAAAAAATCGCAACAGCAGGCAACTGAGCACAAGTTCATGACCAAAAATGAACCAAAAAACTCCGAAAAAACGCAAGCTCAAATAAAAAACCTATTAAACTGCACACTAGTCAAAACCGACTAAACCGCTTACTGCTCATGTCGATTGTGACATGTAAAAGAACCTACGAATTTCCGATGGGATTTATTTTCAAAATTGGTTCTCTCTCTCCTTGTGGTGCCATTGCTATGACTGGGTGCACGGCAAAAGCTAAAGCTAAAGCTAACTAGGCAATGGGAAGACTAAAAAAAAACACCCGAAAAAATGATATCTGAAACAAAACCCACAAGGATGAAAGAACCCACCAAGTTTCAGCCAATCAAAGTAGTGATATCAGAACAAAAAAGGTTGCCCCTAAGCTGCTACATTAGTTGCCAAGCTAATCCCACCAACTATCACTTCAGACCTTAATTTAAAAACTTGACAATTTTTACGGATTGTAGCAATGGTCATATTTCTGATTTAACCTTTGGTCTAATACTTTGTGGGATTAGCTTAGCAACTAATGTTGCAACTTGGTTGCAGTCTGATATCACTACTTTGATTGGCTGAAAGTTGGCGGGTTCTATCAACCTTGTGGATATTGTTTCAGGTAGGGAACTTCATTAAAAATTACAAAGTGCATGGAGCTAACTCCACGTTAGTCTTCAACTGCCCGCCTTCTTTTCCAGCAGTGTGTCCACATTACAACTGAATAACATGAAGTGCATGGAAACGATCTATCCACTTATCCATAATAGGAAAAATAATTGTAACATTCATAACCCTATTTTGTTAATTGCTATAGTGTAATCCTCCAATCTGAGTCTTTTTTTTCTCGACAGGTTCTTCATAAACTATTTTGAGTTCTGCTAACATTATTGAATGTGTATTATTTTTTGTCTTCATGGTCCTAGTGTCTTCTTCTCGTTGTTCTGCATATGACTGTGACCAAGGTCCTGAAGAGGTGGAAGTGGTCGAAAAATTATAAAGAGTTTTGCATTTACTGATGAGTTTTTATTGCCAGGCATTTTATTGGAGCCATTTATGAATTGAATAGTGCTTCCTCACAAAAAAATTCCTCTACCTTTTAAAGTTCACCGGTATATCTGCTAAAGTTACATGGTTTAAAACTTTCTGAAAATAAGCCAAAAAAGTGCCAAAAATCTTTTATGCCTTTGATTCCAAATTCAAGACCATGCAAATTCTCTAATTCTTATCGATTAGTTACGAAACTAGGTAAAGTATCATAACACGAAAGGAAAGAAGGAATATTTAATAACTTTTTCTTTTTACTATAGACGATGTTAAAAAGCATTCCAGTGTATGCAAACATGTAAAACAACTGTAAAAGTTTATGGTTGAGCTTTTTTATCTCGTGGTCTCATAAAAATCATAAAGCAAATGCAGGGTGTTCCACAAAAAGCTGACGACCCAAGATTTCTTAAGTAAATTTTAAGCAACATTTCTAGTTAGCAACCATCAGAACTAGGAGAGAACAGAAATTTTCCCGTTTCATTAGATTTGATTTATGTCCTATCCTGGTTCTGAGGGGTGCTAACTAGAAAAGTTAGACTTAGAAAATGTTGGGTCGCATGTTTTTTGTAGACCACCCTGTGTTAGGTGTGCTTTGTACCTCGAAATCTCATTAAGCCACAAAACTTGCAATCATTTTGATAGTCACAATCACAAGACCACATTAAAATTAATTTTACCTCGGCAAACCCAATTTGTAATTCATTATTGTTATATTTTTGCATCTTGGTTCCCGACATTGTTGGCAAATAATTCAATAGGGGATCGTCAACAGTTTCGTGAAGAATTACCTGCAAAACAACAAAGAAAATTTTAGAAACTCAGTTTTGGGTTTTACTTGTTTTTGTAAGAAACTAAGTTAAAAAATGGAAATTAGCTGTAATATCCGGACTTTGACGGCACATTGTTCGTCATAACTGCTTCTCACGTCTCATTCTTAGCTGTACACAATGTAGGCTCCAGTGTGTTGCTTCATTTAATGATGAGTAACAATTTCCACAGTATAATGCAACACTAAACGGTTAAACGTCATATAAATATGTGGTCACGAGTTTCTCCTAGGTATCTTTGCATTTTAGCAGCATATCTCAGACCATCGAAAGGGTGCATCTACACGGCATGCTTCTAACACGTGATGCCGTATGTATCTGTCCACATGCTCTGTCTCTTTGTGTATTCACACCACACCGACTAGGTTTAAAGCCCAGCGTCTTTACAGCGGGAAATATGGGTTTCAGCAAATGTTGTAATGACTTAACGTAAAGTAAGTTTTAAACAATAACATACAAAATACAAATGTAACCCAAACGCAGGCATTATGTCATAGTTTACTGCAAATGAACTGCTGGCACATGTGCAGCGCAATTAGTAAAAATACAGTACCAAGGACTTTTAGCTTCCCAGTATATTTTTTAACGAATTCGTGTGCACTAAAATTTTATTGTATTTATTTGCAATAGAAATTTGAAAATCGGTGTTAATTTTCATGACTAGAAAACAATGGTTAGAATTCGTGAGTGTACAATTATTTTCGAAAAAGGATAGGGAGCTTCAAGGCTCGCAGAGGCTTACAATACGACCTTTTACACTAAGGATGCGGCGGGCCAAAGATCGAATTCGCGTTTACTCGAACAAAATGCAACGATGTTTGGTAGCGGGGAAAGAAACTCTCGAGTTGCATCTTGTTCGAGTTAACATTGCTACTACAGAAAGGTTAATTCGTTGTTGAGAACCAAAGTGAAATGATTCTGGTTTTTGCTTAAATTTTGCAGTTTCAAACCACCTACCCTTCCTTTACAGCCGGGCCATCATCATCGTTTTAAACTTTTAAACTCTTAAACTTTTGTAATTTTGAAATTTTTGTTTTAACTTCGGATGGTAGTTAGTAACCACCAGGTCCTTGCCATTCCTGCTGCGTTTTTAACAAACTTATTATTTTTATTGCTATTATTAATATAGGGTGCTAAGTCAATTATTATGAATGGTGTCAAAATTAGACGGTGGACATATTTTGGTTCATCAATGCGGGCTTTGAGATAGTATAGGAGCTACAATATGGTCCTGTAGAAACGTTTAGGTCCACGGGGTTTGACTTTTGCAACGAGTTATATGCATGCCCAGCTTTCATTTTTTATTGGTCATATGTTTCGGATCACGTCAGTTTAGCCGCCATTTAAAAAAGAAAGATGGCTGCCATTGTGTATCCTTAAAATTGCTTGTAACTCTGGAATGTATCATCCTACAATGATGCAACTGACAGCAGTCGATTCCCATTTGAGTACGTACCCTACATGATGCGTATCCTTTTGTGGTAACGAAGTTCTGTGGCCACCATTTTCCTAAAAAGGTGTGAAAATCTTGAATTTACCATCAGAAGTTAAAGTACTAACGGCAATAAGATATTTTTAAGTGTTTAATTTGGCATCCAAGTAAAATACTTAATGACTCAGTCTGGCAGCCATATTGAAACCAAGACGGCTGCCAGCACATAAGTAAAATAGCTTGTAACTGTTGAAGGAATCATCCTAGAGTTGTGAAACTGGCAGTAGTTGTTTTCATTTTGAATACCCAGCACGTTGTGCATCACTCTGGTAATGAAGTTATAATGACAGCCATTTTGGAAGCAGACATATCTGCTATTGTTACGAAATTCAATTAATCGACGAACGCTATCATTCAGTTTAGGTTTTATTTCAGTTGTACGAATGCATAATAAAATATTCACACTGATTGTTTCTCCTATTTTTTTCCGCACTGATCAGACAAACAGTGATTATTACAATACGTTAATGGATAAAAGTCTCATCACTCAAAACTTTCTTTCTTATGGTAATTCTTGCATTCATCTGCACCTTCTCACTTACAGAATGTGAAACAATGAATGGCTAATTTCCGGCTTGACAAACAGTCTATACTGCGTACATATTCATGGTGATGAAAAAGCTACCTGTAAATTAATGCATCTACATGCTCGTAGAGGTTTTTGCTATGTAACTCACCATTTTATGACACTAGTAGCAAATGCTTCTGCCTCTTACAGCATATCGTATGTTAAAGCCGACTTTGCTAACAAAGACATCTGATCACCAACTTACGAAACTTGTTGCATAGCTGAATGTTTGGTACCAACTTTGCTAGTTGTGTCATCCTGAAATAGGGAGTATTACAGGAAGATTGTCTGTGCTGTTAACATCCAAAACTTATGAAATTCCATGTAATGACACAAATCGTCTTGACTCCCAATGCCACATGTCATCCATAGTTCCTTCAGGCCTTTTGGAAGAGAATTGTTCTTAAAGAAGTATACTCCACACAAACAAATACGTCGATGTCTCCAACGACTACATGTTTTGACACACACTCAGTAACTGCATAGTTCATATGCACAAAAATCCTTTCATCGGGCCTTTCACGAGTGCAAAGATTAGGGGTTTAGATTAGGGGTTTGGATAATATCTCTGTAATGTGTGGTGCAGTGGCAACCCGGACCACTGCACTGTGACTGAGGTTGGCGCTAATGACCAAGTTGTCGACGCGCCATTAAGCCTCAATCCCCCCCCCCCTCACGAGTGCAAAGTAAAGCTTTAACTTTCTGTAGTACTTTATTGACAATCTGGTAATAATTTTCTCCATCAGGCCCTAGTCCTCCCCCAAATAAAAGTATTCTTGCAGATAAATTCAAAAAAAATTGTTATAGATTACGTTTATTTGCAGACGACTGCCACAGCGATCCGACTTTTTAGGCAGTGGAGTTGTTTTGTCATGAATGGTTATGTCAACAGTTGCAAGGCCATAGCGCGACATTGCGCGTCAGTTGGGCGATAAGTCTGTCCTCCTGTCCGGTGTTTTTCAATTTTTGCAGGAGGTACAGATGTATGACAAGATTTAAGTTAGGGGTTTGAATAACATCTCTGTAATGTGTGGTGCAGTGGCAACCCGGACCACTGCACTGTGACTGAGGTTGGCGCTAATGACCAAGTTGTCGACGCGCCATTAAGCCTCAATCCCCCCCCCATAGGTGGAAATGAGCAAGCGGATTCTGCAGCAAAAGGGGCCCTTTCTGGCCCTCTTGGAAGGGATCTCAGCCTTGTTCCCTCGGACGCTTTTCCAACTCTATGTCTAAGGTTACACGCTTTTTGGCAAGCCTCGTGGGATGACCAGGACGGCAATAAATTACGAGCTATTAAAGGCACTGTTGAGGCATGGCACTCGGCGTGTCGCCGCAGTCGCCGTGAGGAGGTGGTGTTGGCCCGTTTGCGCATTGGTCACACTCGATTTACTCACTGTTTCCTTTTGCGGGGGGTTGACCCTCCTGAATGTTATTGGTGTCGGCGGCCACTTACGGTCCGGCACTTCCTTGTTGATTGTTGCCATCTTGATGGTTTTCGTCGTCGTTTCCATCTTCCGCATGACATTGTGCGTCAATTGGGCGATAAGTCTGTCCTCCTGTCCGGTGTTTTTCAATTTTTGCAGGAGGT
>JAHWFP010019800.1:0-10012 GCA_023313725.1 Lithobius niger
AGGAACAGAGTGTAACATAGGAACAGAGTGTAACATAGGAACAGAGTTACAGAGGAACAGAAAGAACAACAGAAAAGAAACAAAGAGGGCCAGAACTATGGGCATAGTGCAGAGAGAGGAGGTGCAGGACGGCTACAAGCCCACACTCGGAACACTCGAGGCCTGCACAAATCACGCTACTGAGACAACCTGCTGCACAACCCGCGACCACTAGCTAGGGACAGGTTGCTATCCATATACGGACAAACACGGCACTGAGAGGCCAGAGCCACAACAAAACATGCAACAAAGTAAAGCCATCATGAGCGATGGAGCCCAGGGTCTCACTGGGGCTGAATATGCACCAGTTGCCCAAGTAAGCATTAACGGATTAATTCCCGTAAATACTGTTGCGAATTATGTGATTATCAGTACTTCAGAATAAGTGACAAAACGGTGTCATAGAAAACTTTGTTTAATCATGGCTATCTTAGAAGGATGCGGGGAGGAAAGGGAGTAAGAAAATAATTTCGTCTTGTGATTATAACCGAAGAGGGAAAGTTTGGAGCGTAGAATCATAAAATGGTAATCTGTGTCTATGATCTCAGTTTCACACCATTTTAGAATAATGAACTGTTGCGATATTGTATAATTGTTGGTATGTAAGAATAAAGAAGTGTAAATCGTTTTAAAGTTCCTTTTAAGTTGAAAACCACCTTGATCACTTACTGTGCACCAATCTGCAGGCTTGGTTTATCGTCAGCATCTTGTTTAGGTTCCCCCCCCCCCAAAGAAAAAAACTGATGAAAAACATAGTGTAGGTGTTTGCTACGTCAACAGTTTCTTGCATATGGCGCCATGTGTCATTTGAACAATTGCAATTAGTACTCAGTCCCATCAATTGAAATATTAATAATTTTTGTGTCCCTAGGAGGCTCTTGCACTCCTAAACTCGCCTAAAATTGTCCACTCCTTGAGTCATGGCTCAGAAACTTGGTGGCAGCCCTGGCCTAATCATATGACTACATTCCAAATCGGACCCATGGCGGATGCATCAACTGCCATAACAGCAAAGTTGGTGTTATTAGTCGGTATTTCAAAATACTATCTTTATTGCATGCATCTCTCAATATTCTTGAACACAGTTGTATTTTCAACGAGGTGCCGCAATGGCACGAATAGTGAAGCTTTTTCTGCAGGACCAAAAACTAAAAGGTATTTTGGATCAACGTGAAATGGATATGGGATTCACTACTGATGCGAGGTATGGCGAAGTACAGAAGTTTGCTGCTGAGGTCGGGATTGACAAGGTAGACTTGCAACTGTATGGAGTGGTGGGAGGAAAACGACCAGATTCCGGTCGAGGCTTAGCGCCCGTAGAGTGCAACAATGGGAGCAACAAAGGGCAGTGAGGGATTGTTTCCGAGGGCATTTATTCAAGGTTACCTGTAGAAAATGTGGCCAATTTCGTGGTGGGAGACAGTATAGAGCGTAAAAACAGTGCGTCCTCGTATGCAGAAGCTGCCGAGACTGGGCGTAGGGGTGTTTCAAGTCAAGGAGTAAGTGACAGTGACTTGAACTGGTTGAAATGGTTCTATAATGGCAGTCTGGCTAATGTGGCGATGGAGAAGTCTATAGTCATCATAGCAGATAGGGTGGGCTGTCCGTATGTGACGGCGGACGTCAAGTTGGCGTTGGCAACTGTAATTGACCTACGGCGTGTGACTGGACTCGCATGGCTCAGGGCGAAGAATGCTTTTCACGTTTCGTTCGCGGACCCAGAAGGTAAGCAGATTGTGAAGAACGTAAGGGGTTTTTGGTTAAGCGGCCATGCTGCTACAGTGCACGATATGCATGACAGGGTCCTGCGCATCAAAATTCATTGGTTACCATTGGATATTGCTGATGACGGTATTAAGAGGACTTTTGTGAACTATGGTGAGGTAGTTAGCCTGGTACACGAGGGAGGTGCATACCGATGAGGGTACCTCATACGGGTGCATACCGTAACGGCATCCTATCAGTCGTTCTTCGCCTTACAGAGTCCGTTCTGATTGAGAATGTGCCAGATGTTATTGGAATTAGGGGTATTCAAGCTCTGTTGATTGTGGGCAATAGGGCGCCACAATGTCTGAAATGTTTCCGGCGAGGACATATTAGAAAATATTGCCCCAATGCATATTGCCGTACCTGCCAGAGTGCCAAGCCAAAGACTGCACTGTGTATCCACCTAGCTCCTCCCCCACCGAAGACTGTGACTGACCGTGAGGAGGCAGTGTGGCCAAGTGATGGAGTCCAAGTGGAGAACCGCTCGCCGGGACAGTGGACGCGAGTACATGCCTCCAAGCAAAAGAAAACGTCGGGGGCATCCCAGGCTCTTTCCAGTTTGTCCCCGCAGCCCAAGGTAGTGGCTACAGATGATAATAACTGGTTTTCTGTGTTGTCAGCGGTGGAGGAGATGGATGATAAGCAGCCGAGTACTCCCAGTGCTACCCTGGCGCCTGCAGATGGTTGTGCCCAACCGGGAACTTCTGATGTGGCCCCCTCTTCTGTTGTCCACGGGGCTGATGCCTCGTCTGCTAGTGTACTGCCGATGGTTTCTGTGGTTAGTGACTTGCAGGATGGTTCATCGGTGTCTAGTGCTGTGTGCTCAATATCCGATTGGGCAAAAGAGAGTGAAGATCTAATGGCTTCCACCGAGTCTTTACTTAGTGCTTCAGAGGTGTGCCATAGCGAGGAGCACAATGGTTCTGATTCACTCAGTGGAAGTGGCGAATTGTTACAAGTTCATGTGTCATTGGAACCCTCCTAACCTAACGTGCATTCAATTTCTGCGTATGGAATGTGAGAGGAGCAAACAGCAAACTTGAGGATGTCGAAAAGCTGTGTTCTGGTATGGCTATGTACGGGCATTGATGCTTGCATTTTCCGGAACTGGTGGGAAACTCGCTGGATCACGTTAGGGGCAGTCCATGTCGTTAAGCGGTTTTCTGCGCCGGAGTGGGTGACATGGGTTGGCTCTCTTCCCCGTCCCTTGATTCTGGGAGGGGATTTCAATGCACATCACACGTTCTGGGGCAGTGAGCGATGTGACCCTCGTGGCCAAATTATTGCGAACTCCTTGGGTCAACTACGGTTAGAGGCAATTCAGAATGGGTCTATTACGTTTTTCAGGAGGTATGGTGCCCTCGTGCAAGAATCTGTCTTGGACCTTTTTTTATGCTCATCAGATATTGCATCGCAATTCTCGTTTGTTACCTCCTCGGATCTCAGAGGCAGCGACCACTTCCTGGTGGCACTGTCTAGTACAGCTCATGCCCCTATGAACACAAGTAAAGGCATGTGCAGCGGACGCCCACTCATTGATTCGGGAGCTTTTGCTGGGTGGATCGTTACGTGGCTCAGGGCTAAGAGGCGTGTTCGTAGGAGCACTGCCAAGGCCCGTCTAGATCCAGTCTGGTGGACCCCAGTTTGCAGGAAAGCAATCTGTGACAGGCGTAAGGCTTGGCAGCGGTTTAACAGGCTTGGTTGTGGTGAGAGATGATTTGAGTATGTTGGGATTGTGCAAGAGACCAGGTATATCTTGCGCAATGAGAAGGCTAGTTTTGGGCGCAGGTTGTGTGAGCGGGTTTCCCAGGGTGTCCCGGCCTCGAAGGTCTGGGCTCTGGTGCGCCCCCAGGATTCCCGCCTCGCGGTGACCTGGGCGGTAGACGTAAGAGGGAATGTTCTGCGCGGTCCGAATTTGGCCAGTGCGTTCAACGATAATTTTGCTTCGGTCTATGGGGTGCCGAAGGGCCCCCTCCCCCCCCCCACTATTATTGGGTCTATCGCTACTGTCCCTGTTTCTGAGGCAAGCCAGATGCCTTTGACACTTTTGGAATTGTCGGCAGCACTGAGTGCACGTAAACTTGAAAGCTCCTCGGGAATTGAAGGCGTTACCTACGATGACCTGCGCGATGGCCGCTCTGCCTTACTGAAGTTTTATGAGAGTTTCTTCGATGGGGCCCCAGTCCCCCAGTCCTGGCTATTCTCAGTTCTCACCCCTGTTGCGGGTAGAGGTAAGGTGCGGTCTGTGGTCACGAGCTACAGGCCCATCGCTCTGTATCCTGCCCTTCAAAATGCAGGATCCTCATCAGTAGGATGGTGTGTCAGATAGAGGACTCTGGTGGACTCTTCGGTGCTCAATTCAGCTTCCGCAAACGTAGGGGAGCCCACGATGCAATGATGTACTAACCTGGGTTAACGACTGCATTTCAGTCGTGGTTTTCTTGGATATCAAGGCAGCTTATGATATGGTTAATGTGGCGTGGCTTGACCATTCGTTGCAGGGATTAGGAGTTTGTGGGAAGCTTCTAGCTGCTTTGCTGTCTCTTTTTGGCAGACGGCAGTTTGCAACTAGGGTGGATGGCTCCTGGTCCGGTGTGCTATTGATTGACAGAGGCCTCCCGCAGGGGAGCTGTCTCAGCCCGGCTCTGTTTGGGGTAGCAATCAACACTGTCTTGGTTGAGTGAGCTCCACTGTCAGTGTCGTCGCTGTCTGGCTGACGGGAAGGGACCTGCCTTTTCTCCTTGAGATTTTGGAGGCAGCTGTCGCCCAGTGTTCTCGGCTCCTGGCGGCTAGGGGACTTGTGCTCTCCAGTGCTAAGACTGAGCTCATGATTTTCAACCGGGGGCCATTGCACACGGGTTCCATCTCTGTTGATGGAGTACGCGCTGTGGCCAAAAGTAATGTGAGATATCTCGGTTTTTGGTTGGACCTGCGCCTTGACTGGTCGCACGATGTTGCGGCTATCAAGAACACCTTGTCGTCCAGGCTTAATATTTTGAAACTGCTCACTTGTAACAGGTCGATTGCAAAACGTGCCACGCTGCTAACCTTTTACAAGGCGTACATAAGAGCGAGTGCGGACTTTCATGCCCCAGTCTTGGTGACTTCACGCAGTGCCATGAGAGGTGTACAAGTTGCTCTGAATGCATGCTTGAGAGTCGTGTCTGGCTGCTTGCCTTCGACCACAGTGCTGGTGCTGCAAGTGGAATCTGGTGACTAATTTATATTAGGGCCAATGAGCTTCTGAGTAGAATTTGTCAGCGAGCGGTTGCAAGAGGACACCCTGGCTCCCCTGGCCCGCATTATCTTGGACTATATGTCACTGTTGCAGAGGGCTCGGGATCTTCTGGGTGCCCCAGGGTTGGGAGCATCTCTGCTCGCTGCCCCAGAGTTGGCCCGTTTCCCGAGGGTTCTCTTTGCTTCCCCTCACCCCCTGGGTGTGGCGTGGTGATGCACTCCAATCCATCCATGGTGACCACAGTGAGGGCTTCCCTGGTGTTCAAATATTCTGTGACGCATCCTTCTCGGCTGAGAGGGGGAGGGGAGGTGTTGGTATTTGTGTACCTAGCTATCGCCTTGAATACAGCTATTGTCTGGAGTCAGTGCCCTCCGCCTTTGTGGGTGAACTGGTGGCAATCGCGGTGGCTTTAGAGGTTGGTATGGATTTGCATGCACAGGCTTTCTGCGTGGTTACGACTCGCTCGCAGGGGACGGGTTTCCTCAGGAAATGTTTTACCTCCTTAGATGTGTCCCACCCTCTAGTCCTTGAAATAGGGTGGAAACTTTTTGTGGTGTGTCAGGTGGGGTCGTGTGGACCCGTGCTCACTGTGGTGAGTTTGGGAATGAGCTCGCCGACGAATTGGCCAAGAGCGGTTCTCACCAGGTTGCCCCAGTTTTGTCTTTTGCGGTTGGACCCAGGGACTTCCGACCGGCCAATGCCAGGTCGTCCGGCAGGGTCTGGCAGGAGCATTGGTTTGTGGGATTGACTGATCGCACTTTATTTGGGATACACCCAACCGTCTCACAGCCTAAGGCTCTTGATGGGACGTCTCGAGACGGCTAGGTCTGCTTTCCAGTCTGCGCACTGGGCATGTTCAGCTACGAGCCCACCTCTTTCGGTTACGGTGGGCTCGTTCTCCGGTGTGCGAATGTGGTACGTCCGATGAGACGGTGTTGCACTTCTTGTGTGATTGCCCTCTCTGGGAGGCACAACGGCATTTTAACCTTGAACCGGAGGACAATACCCTGGCTGTGATCCTGGGGGTTCCCCCGCATGTACAGAAGGGAAGGGTAGGCTACCGTAGAGTACTGGGCTTCTGCAGGGCCACTGGCCGCTTTACTATGTAGGCGGTTGGAGCTTCGTTGACAGTTCACGGTTTTGCTGCTTGCTCCTCTGCGTGGGGTGTTGTTGTCAGCTTGTGTAGAGTGCTTCGTGAAGTGACAATCCCAAAATTGTGTGCAGTGGAAATGTCGGGGCGATGTCAATTAGTGAATGTCGCCCGTGTAATGTTCTACCTGCGGCGTGTGCTTCATTGTCTTTCAATCCTTAAGTTTTCTACACAGTGGGAATGTTGGACTGGTGTTCCAAGTGGTTTTATAGTGGCAATTCGGTTTCTGGTGTGGAATTGTATCGATGGGTGTCATTATGCTTAGGATTATGGTTAGGTTAAGTAGGGTAAGGTAGGTTAGCATTTGAGTGCGTGGCTCTGTAGGCCCGTTAGGACTCAAATAAAAATCAAATCAAATCAAATCAAACCAAGTTGCCGACGTTGTTTTGGCAGCGACACCTGCAACATCACCGTCTAATTGAGCGAGGGCACACGGAAGTTTCTTATGTTGCTTTATCTTATGTCGCTTTACCTTACGTCGACTTGGACTCACATCGACGCGGGTACACAGAGGTTCTCTCGGAGGTTCTGCTAAGCCGGTGTAGAATCGCGTTTATCTAATCCCCCATCAAGCAAACCCCTCTTTATTCCAAAGTCCCCATTCAGCTAGCTGGCTTTCGACTTCGTTTTAACGAAGTGACAGGTTCCTAGTTTCGTGACGTTTCGCGCGCTTTTTTCAACCAATCACAACGTTTCTACGTCCTTAGAGCGACGTAGAAAATGGGTTTTAGGTGGGTACACGTTGGTTGTTAAAGCGCTTCAACTCCTTACATCGACGTAACGAGGTGGTTTGAGATAAAGCGACTTCAAATGGTTTTAGGTGGTTACACGGACGTTCATAAAACGCTCTAAGCACTACATCGACGTAAGCTACGTCGACGTAATTGACGCAGCATATATTTTACAAATTTTGTAGACCCTTACCCTACGTTCCTCCAACCATTCAATACCTTCCAAAACCACCCATCCAAATTCGAGAAATTAACTCGTGGCTCTTAGGAAGCACTTAATGTCACACGTGCCACATCTTTTACGTAGGCCATTCAATACCTTCCAAAATAAACAAAATCAAGAGAGTGTTCCAAAGAGCAGAATTACGTCACTTCAGCCGGACGTAATTGTGGGCGGTCATCATAGACAACAGTCACAACAATTGATTGATTTTTAAACGTGCACGAGGGATGAGTTGTTGCTGACGTCATGGTCAAGCTCCATAGATCCCTCACTGTTCCCTGTGCATTGTAAGTACCGAACTGTCTCCAACAGAAACGAGTTTGGACGGGTAGTTTGGAAAGGTAATGTTTTGTCCCTGTTGGGGTTGGCATTGGTCACCTCGCACCATCCAATTTCACACTGCTTAACACAATAAAAAAAAGTCAAAATCCTAAACATTCGCAATTAATTTACTAACTGCAATTTTACAATGTACGCTTGATTTACAAGTAATTTTAAAGAATTTATCTGTAGAATCGCTGCAAACAGACTTGTGTGTTATGCTGTAGATAGACGCTCCCGTGGTCTTTCAAAGAAAGGGTTTCATGAAAAACAGACATCACTTTGCTTTGGTGGGAATATAAATGACGTGCCTCGTTTAGTGGACATTTAAACTTTTAAGCTTGGATAATGCCGCGTGAACCAACCACGCACAAACAAAGTAACCACGGTAAACAGTGACGTAACTAGGAATTTTTTTCCAGTGGGGCTACAAATTTCCATCCACTTTCAAAATCGTTTCAAAAATAAAAGGCAACAAAAATAAGAGTCTACCACGGAGATTAACCTACCAATGCATGGAAATATTGCCTGCAGTTATAGTATCAGGCATAAGAAGACGAAATTAAATGTATTAGCAGGCAGTACTTATTAGAGTTCGTTTGCGCACGAGAATTTCAGAAAATTGGACAGGAGGAGGAGGCGGAGGCGGCGGAGCGGCTAACAATATCAAAATGTTACAATGCTGCAACATGTAACAATAGGGTAACAATAGGCGAGGCGCACAATATCGGATTATAGCTCACTCGAACAAGATGCAACAATGGTTGGGTGCCGGAAACTAACATTGTCGTTGTTTAAGTTAGCTAGCTCGTTGTGGAGAACCAAAATTAAAAATGGTCTTGATTTTTCCTTAAATCTTCAAGTTTTAAACCGTAGGGTGCGAAGTCTCCCAAAATTGGGCCTCAAAATTGGGCGGCCGACATGACTGAGTGACTTATTTACTTTTTCAATGTGGGCCTCCGGAAACAAGTTGAATTGTTTCCGCGATTGTTGCCACGATACTGAAACAATCCAGAATCAACTACTCATCGAGATGACGCATGCTAAATCCAGAAATATGCTAATGTGTTGCCATCTACATTAATAAAAACGAGTTGCAGCTGAGTGTTGTAAAACGGCCACCCGACCCAGAACGGACACCCGACCGTAACAATGCTGCGTTGATTGTCAACAACACCCCATCACCCGTCTAATAATAACAGTATTCGATTATTGCAAACAGAATGATTGTTGGCAGACTGACGGTTAAAGATTGAAAAAAAAATGACAAAACCGCCGGGCTAAAGGTTTCCATGTTGTTGTTGCTGCGCGTTGTTGGTGTTGTTGTTGTTGTTATGTATGCTTCACGTATATTTCACTGGAACTGGCTTCCTCATAATGTGATTGAAGCCAGATCTGTTAATGGCTGGAAGGGAGCCTATGACAAAACACGTTCTGCCAAGGAGTTAACTTTCTGCTCATCCAACCATACAAGCTTGGCTTTGGTTGTGCATTTTGTTTAAGTTTAAATTTAAGTTTAAAGTATGCAACTTAACATTAAACCGCTGGGTAAAGGTTTTGTCGTTGTAGATGATCAAAATTAAAGGATTACTGAAACTCGGTTAAACATTCAATAAAAATAACAAAACCAGCGGGCTAAAGATTTAGACAATTCTGTACAAAGGCGTATTTATAGATTTCCGATGTACAACGGCGTATTTATTTACTTCCGGTGAAATGTTCATATGAAAGTGCATGGAGTTCCGGGTCAGGGGAGGCGCTGATTGAGTGATCGAAGCGAACGAAAATCAGCGTTTCTTAGCCATAGTGATCAAAAATACATACACGGCATATACAGCTACGTACACGCGCTTCCACTACAAACACATGGCAGCGTAAACCATCTCAATGTTCTGTCGTTATCGACAATTTAAATAAAACGATTAGTGAAAATCAGTTAAATATGCAAACAAAAATGACAAAGCCCGCGGTTTAAAGGTTTTGCCTTTCCGGGGCAGGGGTGGTGCTCATTGAGTGAGCAAAGCAAACAAAAACACAGCGTTTGTTAGCCAGTGTGCGCAAAAATACATGGACGGAATACACGCCTTCCGCAACAAACACATGAGAGCAAGCCCTCCCAATGTTGAAAATACTGCATAAAACACCACCCGTGCATAGCACTTTAGGGCTGCAGCTACCCGACCCAGACGGCCACCCTACCCAGACGGACACCCGTCTAATAATAAAAGTAACAATACTCCGTTGATTCTGCGTTGATTGTCAACAACAATGTCTTTACGAACATGCATACCCCTCCGGATGTCAGGCTCAGCGTGCTTTACACTACCTCTCACTGGATGACAGCACAGTCGTCGTCACACCGTCAGATTGCGACTTTTCAATATGACTATTATAAGTGCTAATCATACTCCAGAAGCGTAAAGGGACCCATCAAATTCCTTGAAATTTCATTACGATTGCAAATAGACGGCTTTTGAAAAGGAATCTTTCTTTTCTTTTTAAAACGTTTGTGTTAAATTGCATTACGATTGCAAATAGACGGC
>JAHWFP010019805.1:0-17666 GCA_023313725.1 Lithobius niger
CGGATATAAAAAAAAAAGTACAGTAAACTTGGCATCACCCCCAATCCTAATTTGGCCTCCTCCTGCAGCAATGCTTCGAGTTCTTTATAACCCTTCCGACTCAACCAAGTCTTCCTTCTGAGCCCCTGCATCCTAGGGTTCTTTCGTTACCATCCTATGTCGTCTTGCCCAGGATAGCAGCTGCCCTCATTCCTACCTGCTAGCCTATAGTGCAACGGTAGTGTCAACACCTGTGGTGCAAGAGGTCCCCAGTCCGCATCCCATAGCTGACTTCCCTCCGTCAACACCGTCCGCTCGTCCGCTACCTAATGTGTGTTCTCTCTTCCTGCGTCCCTCCGTCTCTGCGGATAAACAACTCCTCACTCACCACCATTTTTGCAAGAGGATCCCTTCATCCGCTGATCCAGGGTGAACTCGCCTTACCTCCATTGGACCAAGACAGGATGGCTCCCTTCTACCCTACTTTGGGTTTGCCACATTGCTCCCATTGGCAAGTCTTCCACCTACCACTCTGAGCCGTTTAGAGCCGTTTTTTCCAGCTCAACAGAATATGCTTCCTTTCCTCTGTTCCACCTCTGTTTCACGGATCATTATACCTCCGCCTTCGACCATCGAGTTCTCTGCCTCAGTTCATCATGATCCCACTCACATTGGGCCTACAAGGCCTTCTCATTCATCCTTTATGGACTCCTCCGTTTCTTTGAGGCAAGACTGTTTCCTTGGGCCTCCAATCGGCCCTCCGTCGTCCTTCAATATGCTTCCCTTCACACCTTCTTCTGGGTGATGTGCTCAGCCACTATCCTGCCGATACCTCACCAGGCAGTCCTCTAGACGACGATCCTACCACCTGCTCCATCCGCATCCTCCACAGCGGTTGCTCTCGTCGTGTACATCCCTTCACACACCTCTAGCTCGGCGGACAAGCCGCCTTCCCGTCGAACATGCCGCCTTCCCGTCGAACATCCAACGACCATGGGTCTCTCCTTGTGGTTTTCCCTTCCAGTAACACTCAACCATCCTCCCCGCAAGTGCAGCTTGGTCTAACTTCCCCGACGTGATCTCAGCAATTGGCCTTATCCCCAATATGTGTCTGCATCCATTGCGCTTGATCCGCCACCCTTCGCCACCGCCCTGCACTCTCTGAATCATCCTACCCCTCGATCCCCTGCTCGGGACAATGGGGGGGGGGGGGGAGTTGTGCCCTCCCGGTGGGCCTGTAGTTCCACGATCTTTATCCTATTAGACCTCCTTCGTCCTCATCCAATCCCCGCCATTCGGCTGCTATAAACGTGGAACATGACCTTTCCTCCCGACAAGCTATCCAGGGTGAACATCCGCATTACAACCAACAACACTGTACGAAGACCTTTGCAACTACCACCTGTACTAACTAGCTATTCATCTTCCTTGCTCCCCTCCGCACCATCGCCATCCGTGCATCCTCCTGCAAAGCCTCTTTTGTTTCCTTTCTCCTAGGTCAATCATCACGGATGCTCTGGCTGGGAACTCCCACATTCCTGTTTTACACACTACTATCCGACGGTTGGTCGCCGTCCTCCGCCTCAGCGTTTGCTACCTCCCAATCCCCGCTCCTCCACAAGGGACTCGTACAGCGGCCTCATCTGTTCCTCCCATATAAGTCCTCTTCGCCCTATCCGGGTTCACCCAGTCCTTCCACCAATCCTCCGGGACGGCCGCCCTCTTATGGGTCCTCCCCTCTCGGGACCAAGGACGATCCTACCGTCCGGATTTAACTTCGGTGCGACTTCACGGGTGGCTACTATCATCCGACTCCAATCCCACGGGCACTATTCATGGCGAAGCCCCTCGCTTTACCTCCGGGGTCGTGCGGTCGTCCACCGAAGAAAGGATTTATAACAACCACTGGACATGATGGTTTCATTGATGTATTGCACACCAGGTCCTTCCAATCGATCCGCCCTTACACAATCCCCTCCGTTCACGAAGGTTTACGGGATCCACCATCCTGGTCTATAGGTCGGCATTACATGCAGTCTTTCGAGCCACCAGATACATCGCTCTCCTCACAGACCATAAGATCTCTTCCCTTAATCTCTCGTTCCAACCGGATCGCCCATGTCGCTCTCCTCACAGACCATAAGATCTCTTCCCTTAATCTCTCGTTCCAACCGGATCGCCCATGTGTCGCCGAGAGGTTTCCCGACTCAGGCCTTTCCATCGTCCTGACAGCCCTGATGACTCTTCCTTCTGAACCTTTGGCCTCCGCACACCTCGGCCACCTCACTACAAGACTGTACTCCTGGTCGCTCTGGCTGCTTGCCTCCGCTGCAGCGTGGTTGTTTTCCCCTACCAGTTTTCAAGGCGTTACCTTCACTCCCGGCTCCTCCTTCAGAGCAAAGGCCCAGAAACCTACTGAACGAACTCATCCTCTCATTATACCATCTCATCCAGTATCCTTCAGGATGATCAAGAAGAACTTTGTCCGGTGCAAGCCGTCCGTTTTATTCTACGAGCCTCCCGTCCTATCAAGCAGATCCATGCTCAACTTTCTCCCATTCAGTAGCAAGACTGAGCTCACTTCCGCACAGATGATGGGTTCCTAGCGCTATCCTACCGCCTCCACTTCCCATTACCTCTAGGATATATCTTATGCCGACGGCTTGTACCACGTTGGGGCCCTTGTCGCAGCCCAACGAGTATTTTCACCCTTGGACACGCTGTACTCCACTTCGTGTTTCAGGGGCCGGTTGCTAGCTAACGGGACTCCGTCACGGTGGCGGGCGCCATTTGACCGAAGTCTGTGGGAATGCTAATAATTGGGTAATGTATTTTTCACGGCAAGTAGAAACATCAAAATTCCACGGTAACCTGGTTAATTTTTGTTTCTATTGCCTATTGAAAATTACATTAATCCGGCTTCCCCCCCCTCCTCCCCTTTCGCTGCCGTTTGGGCAGGATAGAGGTGTTGAAAAGGTGAGTTCTGCCGCTCCGCAGTAGAGATGCGTGGTAGCTAGCGGACCGGAAGAACTTGTTTTATCTCTAGTTGAAACAGCATTGAGAGAAGGAGAATGCTAATAATTGGGTAATGTATTTTTCAATAGGCAATAGAAACAAATTAACCAGGTTGCCCTGGAATTTTGATGTTTTATGTATGGCAGTACCGAATTAGCTCCCACTTGCCAACTCACTTGGTAGGCAAGAGCTAAGAGACTGAGTTCGGAAGCTGTGTATCGTTTCTAAATTGGAACGAAAACAGTACTCATCTGAGGACTCGTGTATTTCTTGGTATTTTCGTGTCAGCCAAGCTTAAATTGCCATCAAAATCTTTACTTCCTTTATTTCAGATTTCGGGTGGCGCCAGCTCAACTCGAGTTGCCTTCTGCATTTTTGGAGAAACCAATTGCACCAAGTGATGGTGAGTAACTGATCACTGACCATCAGCTGTCAGTAAGGCCGCTAAAAGTTAAGTGGTTCTCGGGAGTGGTACTAAAAAAATTGACGCGAGTGGGCGGTGACAAAAATCAGTGTTTTAATTTCAGGGTGACCGTGAAAAAGTTGCACGTTTGATAAAAGATATTCTTTAGGTCATGCAAAGTAAAAACAAAAATAAAATAGTTCTCAGGCCCTCCCGCGTTGATTTTTCAGTGAGAAATAAAAATAATTGGAGCAGCATTTTTCCAAAGTCTACATTAGGTTGATCACTACTGTTGTCAATACTACATAATCTGCCGCATTAACTCAAAATTTCCGAAAAATAGCTTTTTAAATGCTGTGTTTAAAATGTGCGGAGTCAACCTTCCCCTTGAACCTTCCCATCTTTGCTGCAATGACAAATAAAAGCTTATTTGGATTGATTGCTTTCGGAAGACTAACGTTTGTTTGTTTTAGTTCTGAAAACTACAGAAATGGACAAATTCAAACCGGATTTAAGTATAAGTCAACCATTTGAAAACGCACCTTTTTTTTTTACCACCACAAAATGTTAAAATATTTTTTAAACTTTCTGTACCCGAGATCCAAGTTTTGGACGAAAGTCATAAACACATGTGTGCGCTCCTAAGAACCACTTAATTAAGTTTTAACGGCCTAATAGTCTGTTAATTTGTCCAATAATTATTGTTCAGCAGTTTTTCGTGAAGAATTAATTGCAACTAGTGATCCCAGATGGTTTTGTCCTCTATAGGTTCGCATTAATCCAGGTCCTGATGAGCAACTTTCCAGACACAAGCAGCAAGGATAGCAAGTCATAAGATACAACATTGGTATTACTTTTTTATTTCAGCTTTCGTTGATTTGTGAAAGGCCTACTACCGTGCCATTTTTTGCTGGTTCTTAGGCACCTGGGGAAAACCTATCTCCTTTATTTAGCATGTTCACCTATTCTGAGGGTTGCTAAAAAAAGTACCTTGCCAGTTCTAATGCACCTGGGGATTACAAAAATGGAGAGGTCTAGTGCACCATTTTTTTGCCGGTTCTAAGGCACCCAGGAAAAAACCTCCTTTTTTAGCATGTTTTTCTGAGGGTTGCTAAAGAAAAGTAGGGAGATAGGTTTTCCCCGGGTGCCTTAGAACCGGCAAAAAAATGGCATGGTAGGCCTCATATTGAGGACCACCATGCCATTTTGCTATATATGTTGCAACACAAGTTACCACTTCAGAATAATTCGTACAAAGTTGGTGAAAGTGGCACAGCTTCTCTTTATTGTCACTGAAATTGATGTACAATAATACATTTTGGAACAAGTCTATCCAGTAAAATGGTATCAATAAAGGATTACTAGTGTTCATTCCACTGCTGTTGGCACCCACCATTTTGAGCTCTGTCGATGTGTAATAACAGCATGGCAATAATTCCTAAGATGAACATAAAAACGTAAAATTAGCAATGACTGCTATAGGGTTACGACATGCTGGTGAAGAGGGTTAAATTAGAAAGCTCGCACGAGTCCTTGTACAAAGTAAAGTGGTAAACTTGAAATACGATTTTGAGGTTCAATGGAAATAGCACCTAACCAAAATATCTAAGATTTCCGATAAAGAGGGACCACTTTTCAAAACTTGAAAATAAACTGTCACACGGAAAAGGTTTAGAACATTTTCAACAGAAGATGTAAATAAAGGCTACAACTAAAGATAGGTGTCTGCCTTCTTGAGCTTGAGACCTTTGAATTACTACTACTTTATTTAAAATGGTTTCATTCGCCGAGCCAGTTTACACTAAACGAATTCTCATGCTCAGTGGATGTTTTAAACCTTGTCCGTCTTTCTTTAAACCAAACTTGGCTGATGTACACAAATGAGGAAATTTATAGACATACAATTTCTTCAGGAAAAAAGGTAAAGGTGACGATAAGTGTTTTGTACATTCCCAGTCCTTTGAAAGTTGTTATGCGCATTTTAATTTTGAGTGGATATAAGGGAAGCCACCAAGGTTAATCACACCGAATACTACTTTGGACGTTAAATGGGAACTAGGAAAATTTGGTAGACCACCCTGTAAATATTACTATGGCTACAACTTATCCATGCATGGGGAGGAAATGAAAACGATCACTTTGAAATTATAAGGAATCTGCACGAAACCAATAAATTATGTTATGACTATTGTAAACATGTGGGACTTCCCTTCAGTTTAACAACGCACAAAAATAGCTTGGAGTAAACTATATTTCCATTTGTAAATTTGTCCTTACCAGCGCAGACTGCAAGCTTCTCCTTGACAGTAACCCCACCTAGTGCTGAAATTTAGAACAAGCAATGATAAGGACTGATGCAAATTTTTTAAATAGATCAGAAAAACAATTGAGAAATTCTTTACAATATTTTATACTTATTACTCCTAGCAATTAATTTTTTTATTATTAAAACTTTATTTACTATATGTTATGTAGAAATAAAAAAACTAACATGGGTAACTGAGTGGTCTAAACTGCCTTGAACAAAAGTACTGTTTGCGCAAATTGTTACAGCGAAGGAAATTGGCAGCCGGCACAAAATGTTCTACAATATGTCCGTACTCCAAAACGTGATGCCCCCTTGGGGAATTCAAGATGGCGACTGAAAAAAGGTTTTTTGCTTTTAAGAGTAAACTGTTCATGCGATTGAAAATTGACCGGTTACAAATTATGTTTAGAATAAAATTTCCGTCAAAAAGGTTCTATTCTTATTTTTGGTAAAATTCAACCTTCTTGCCGAAATTCGTAATTTAAGTTATTTTAGGTGGTTAACGCATTACATATAAAATTCCTGAATTTAAACAGCTGCAGTACATGTTCTAATTCGGATAAATAGACGTGATTAAGCTTAGATTAAAGATGAAGATGTATATCGTCCAGCAAGGGCAATTTACACTTAGCACTGTGCTTTTCGTTCTATTTTACCACATGTTCCTTTAAACTGTTGCACCACCCATTCTAATTCGGATAAATGAAGATGATGTATATTAGAAACTAAGCTGCGGCAGTTTAAATACGTTGGAATGCTGTGCTTTTCGCTCCAATTTACTGCAAGTTCCGTTCTAAGTCTGATAAATAGACGTGATTAGGCTTAGAAGAAAGCTGAAGATGTATATTTTTCAATGAAAGTAATTAAAGCGACATTTATTAGGAGCTAAAGTACGGAAGTTTACACCCATTGTAGCAATGTGCTTTTCGCTCCATTTTACCGCATGTTCCATCTTTAAACTGTTGCACCACCCGTTCTAATTCGGATAAATGCACGTGATTAGGCTTAGATGAAAGGTGAAGATGTATATTTTACAAAAAGGGCAATTAAGACTTTCTATTAATTAGAAGCTAAGCTACGGCAGTTTAAAGATGGAACTTGCGGTAAAATAGCGCAAAATGCACAGCGTTACTCTAGAAAAACTATTGTAGCTTAGCTCCTAAATGATATAAAACATTTTAAATTATCCTCATTGGAATTCGTCTAAGCCTAATCACGTCCATTTATCCGAATTAGAGCAAAAAGCACAACGCTGCAACGTAGGTAAACTGCCGTAGCTCAACTCCTAATTAATATAAATCGTTTTAATTACCCTTGTTGGAAATTACATATTTTCATCTTTCATATAAGCCTAATCACGTCCATTTATCCGACTTTGAACGGATACTGCAGCTGTTTAAATATGTAACGTGGTAAAACAACTAAAAGCACAGTGTTACTACGTATGTAAACTGCCGTAGCTTAGCTCCTAAGTAATATAAATAGCTTTAATTACCCTTGTTGGCAAATATACATCTTCATCTTTCATCTAAGCCAAATCACGTCCATTGACGCGAATTAGAACGGGTACTGCAGCTGTTTAAAGTCAGAAATTGTACATGTAACGCATTAACGGCCTAAAATAACTAAATAACGAATTTCGGCAAGAAGGATTAATTTTACCAAAAATATGAGTAAAACCTTTTTTGAAGGAAATTGTCATTCTAAACATAATTGGTAACCGGTTAATTTTCAATCGCATGAACGGTTTACACGCTAGAAGCAAAAAACCGTTTTGTCGCCATCTTGAATTCCCCAAGGGTGCCGAGGTGGCATCATTGTGTTGGAGTAGGGACATACTACCATCCTGAACAGAACGCACCACTGTTAGAAAAAGTTTGGCTCCAAACTTGACGTTGCGTCGGCTGTTCAGTACCTTCCTCAACTACAACACAGCTCAGCAAAGTATTCGATAAGTCATACCTTCACCGCAACCAGACCTGGCTAATGGATTTGACCAGGATTGCTAATAGATGTGACCCGGCGAGAGCAACGCTAAATTGCGAACCATCTCAGGGAGATGGTTTGCTGGGGTGGAGGTTTGAGCATGCGCGAGGGAACAGTTTTGACGAAACTGATTCATCGCTGACGATGTTGACAATCAAGCCGCATCTGCACGACGAATATTAGCAGGGAATGAGCCAAACTCGCCAACAGTGGTGCGTTTGGTTCGCTGTTTGGGAAGGTACCGAATGTAGAACATCTCTGCGCAAAATCATTTTGTGCAGACAGTTTTTTAGGTTCGGTCAAAAATCAGCATTCGCAACTGGACTTAAAGGGAGCGAGAGTGGCAAAGGTTTTCAATCTTAATGCAAGATTAGGCTTAGTACAAGAACGTCAAAATACCAGTGTTACCTGGGTAATTTTGGTGCCTATTGAAAAAATACATTACATTATTTTTAGCATTCTCCTTCTCCAATGCTGTTTCAACTAGAGATTAAACAAGTTCTTCAGGTTCGCTACCTACTGTGCAGCCTCCATCGCATATATAGTCGAAGTGGTGCGACAGAGCTCACCTTTTTGACACCTCTACCCTGCCCAAATGGCAATGAAAGGGGAGGAAGGCGGGAGCCAGGTAATGTATTTTTTACAATAGGCAATAGAAACCAAAATTAACCAGGTAACACTGGTATTTTGACGTTTCTAGTTGCCTTGAAAAAATCCATTACCTTATTTTTAGCATTCCCATTGACTTCGTCAAGGCAGAGGTTGCTATTTGATCGGAGTCCCCTCAGGTAGCGACCGGCCCCTGGAACACAAAGTGAACCCCAGCATGCACAGGGGTCAAAGTACACAGTGGGATGCTATTAAAGGCCCGGTGAGACATGTCCTGGAGGTAATGGGATGTGAAGACGGTAGGATGGTGCCAGGAGGCAGACTCCATGATGTCTGTGATGGAGATATTGCTGAAGTGAGCCCAGGAGGTAGAAATAGCACAAGTTCATGTGCCATGACTTCAATAACCTCCGCGACACAGTTGACATCAATAGTGTCGTAGGCTTGGAGGATCACGGTTTGATCCAGGAGGCAATCAGGCTAGCGGATGTTTCCCCAGTCTTGCCGCTGAACGGAAGGAAAAGTTGAGTACGGTCCCTCCGTATAGGATGGGATGCTTTTGAGTAGAAGCGGATGGCTCGTACAGGACAGTTCTCTTGATCGTCGCCCAAGATGCTGGAAAGAGATGGAGATGTAGGGATGAGTTCGCTCGGTGGGCTCTTGGGTTCTTGCTCGAAAGGGTAAAACGCCCTAGAAATTCGGTAGGAAAAGCAGTTCCGTTCAGTGGTGGAAAGGGTTTGTAGTTCGCTACAGCAGAGGCTCATTGGGTGCGGCCATTAAAGCCGCTGATACAATGGAAAGGTCCCAACCGGGGACTTCTTGGGGTCACGAGGATGATCAAGTTGGAAGGAGTGACTCAAAGATGAGATCTTGTAATCCGTGAGGAAGTCGGTATTTCCGGTTGCTTTGAAGACTGCGTTCAAGGCTGACTAAGAAACCAAAATGGTAGATCCTTTCAATCCCTCCCGAAACAAGGAGGCAGCAAATGTTAAAGCGGAGGATGCCGACCAACCACCGGGAGGCGGAGGTCGACGGTAGGTAGTGAACGGCCGGGAAGCAAGGAAGATAAGCAGCTAGTAGTACTGTCGGTGGCTATGCAGAGGTCTTCGTTCACCTGGGCGGAGGATGTGAAGGCCTTGTAAAAAAGGTAGGAGCGTAGGATAGCTTGTCGGGATGAATGGTTATTTCTGAGGTTTCGCCAGCCGGACAGCGGGGAAGGAAGAGGACGTATGACAACGTATGACAAGGAACGTGGTACCGCAGGTCGAGGGAGCAAGCCCCCCTCCCCCGTCAGCACGATGCAGAAGGCTGAGGGAGGCGGAAAATGGAAGGTGTTACGCAGCGAATGCAGCCATAAAATGGAGACTATAACATGGGGGGGGGGGAACCCATGGTTGTTGAAAGACCGGAGGCTGCTGTGAAAAGGAGGGTTGTCCCACGGGAAGGTGGCTCGACTGCCGAGCAAGAGCTTGCGAGATGTATATGATGAAAGCAACCTCTCGGAGGAATTAGGGATGCGTGTGGAGGTGGAGCTGATGGCGGAGGTAAGCACCGTGTTATTGCAGCGGTAGCAGGATCTCACCCCGAAGACTGCCTGGCAGAGGCATCGGTAGGACTGGGCATATGCAGAAAAAGGCGTGAGGTGGGAGTCGGGGAGGCGGAAGGACAGAGGAGTTCATGCGAGAAAGGATGAATGACAAGGCCTGTAGGCGCAATGTTATCGTGATTATGATGCACGGAAGCGGGAGATTCGGTAGTCGAAGGCGGAGGTGCAATGAGACGCGAAACAGAGGCAGTGATGGGGTGCATCCACTTGAGCTTGAGTAAATGGCACCAAAGATGAAGCGAAGGTGTGGCGAACTTATGATAGGGCAGACGGGAGTGATCCTTCCGTAGAAAAGGTGGTGAACGAGGATTTGTCCAGTGAACGGGTACTTAGGGTCTGGTTGAGGAAGGAGGCTGCGCAGAGGAAGCGCAGTGGGTCAAAGCCGAAGTTGAGGCGAGTGTCGCCCCCTTTGACATGGGCCGAGGTCCGGGAGGAAGAGCGTGACATAATGGCATAGAGTTCACTCGGGTATCCCTTCTCCCCTTCCGCAGGGCGGAGGGACGCAGGAAGAGAGAACATGCATCAGGTAGAGGACGAGCGGCCTGTGCCGGAGGGTTTTGAGGAGGCAGCAGCATGTAATGCTGTGGGAAAGGAAGACAACAGATGGCAACAGAAGGTGAAGAAGCCTAATCCAAGAGGGTTGCGCAGAAGTAGTGCGCAATGGGTAGATAAAACCCTACAACGACGATTGTTGCTTGCCAGTGTTGATCTGTGCAGTGCCGTGATGACACAGGCCATCTTGGGCTGGGGACCAGGAAGAACGGTGGTGTGGAGGGGTGAAAGGGAATAGATAGGAACGAAAGCAGCTTTCATCTATGACATGACGATATTCGGTGGTAAAGAAAGCATGTTAGGATGCGGAGAGTCGGAACGGTGATAAAAGACTTGGAACACCTCCAGAGGAGACCAAAGTGGGAGACGGAGGAGGTTCATTCGAAACTGAAGTATCCATAAAACCATTGTGGAACGTCGGAAGGCCAAAGGTACAGGGCCTGCACTTGCTCAATGTTAGTCTAATGCCTCACCTGAGGAGTCTTGTAAAGAGGTGGGAAGTGTCCGACCGCGGAGTGGAGGGAACCTGGATCGATTTGAAGGTACAACGGTAGCCCCCGAGGCTGAGTCGGAAGGATGTCGTTGCATAGTTAAATCTTCGAAGCGGAAGGCTGTGGCAAGACGCGACGGAACGACGTGTGGTAGTGGTGCCGGAGGAACGGCAGACGGAAAAACCTTCCGGAGGAAGGACGGATGACGGTGGTAGACCTTGTGAGGACGAAGGAGGTTAATCCTTAACTGAAGGAGCAGTCAGTGCAGTCGTAAAACTGTTGTAGAATAATGGAGCAACTGTCCTGAAGAGGAGCGGAGGGGGGGCGTTCTTCCGTTGGGCGGAGGTGCAGAGAGATTAGAGCATCACCATGGGAGGAGGTCGATGCAGGAGGTGGAATGGTCGTTCGAGGAACGGAGGATCAGGAGCTGGAAGGTATATCCAGAAAACCAATAAAAAAAACGGAAGGTAGGATAACCTGAGAAGAGGAGCAGAGGGACGAGCATACACGGCGACTACCCTAAGAGAAAATGATCCCGAAAGGACGCAGCGCTGGAGCTAGTAAAGTTGAAAGAAGGACTGAGCAATAGAATGCGCAGATGGTGATGTCGCGGAGGGATACCATACCCCTTTCAAGGCAAACAGTAGCAGTCAACGCTGGAGGAAAAGTGAAAGCCGATAGCAGGTAGTGAAAGGGTCCACCCCAAGGGGGCTGCGCAGAGGCAGTGCGCAGTGGGGAGGGGGGAGGGGGATCGAAGGCGAGGCATGTTGGTAATTCGAACTGATCCACCTGTCACTCAAACGCAATGAAGACGTGAACCGCCGTAGGTAGAGGTACAAGAGAGACGGCCTTCCCGAGGGATGGCAGTGAGTGGAGGCGGAGGGCGGGACGCGTGGCAAGCGGGGGAGGCATAGGTTGACCCGTGCGTACCGTCCTCTGGTACGGGCAAGTTCCAAAGAGACCGGAGATCGGTCGGTGGAGGTGGCTGACCACATGGAACTGGTGAAGTGACGGCGGTATTGCACTGCGGGGGGGAAAAATCCCGACAGCAGTGGGTACGGAGGCAGAGGCTCCAGCAAGTCCTGTTCAGAGTTAGTCCGAGAACCTCCACGTTCTCAATAGACGGAGGAACAAGGGAGGCAGAAAGGCGAGGAAGGGGGGGGGGGGAGATTTTCCTGGGCGTCCCCTTTGCTCGCAGCATCGAAGCGATGGCGGGGGCTAGCGCTGGAAGTGGAGGTAAGCACAGCGATCCAACGAAGTGAACAGCGTGGCAGCTAGAGTAGAAAAGGTGAGCTCTGTCGCTCTGCTTCGACTATATATACGATGGAGGCTGCGCAGTACGTAGTGAACCAGAAGAACTTGTTTAATCTCTAGTTGAAACAGCATTGGAGAAGGAGAATGCTAAAAATAAGGTAATGGATTTTTTCAAGGCAACTAGAAACACTGATCAAACTCAAATGAACACAGGCATGGCTTTTTAATTCAAACAAGTGGGAGACATTTATTAAAAATTCTGCAGGACAGGTGCGTGATCAGGATTTTAAGTATTACACAATGTTAAAAGGGGGCTGCAAAATGACAGTCCGCACGAATGAATAATGGACAATGCTATCTTAATCCATGGAGAATTCTGTTAAGCCGTACAAAATAAACCTCTACTTCGTGACATCTACAGCATGCCCCAACATCTTCATTCGGCTACTACGGAGAATAAAAGACAAAATTATAATACGCACACAACTATTAGTCGGCTATTACGGAGAATGACAAAACGCACACAACTATTAGTAGACGACCATCCTAAGACTTGTGACGCTTTGGTAAACATTACGCCGTGGGTGTATTCTCTTATCCTATCACATGCATACCACGAACAAAATTGATGGAATTAGTTAACCGTTACGAAATATACTTTTGGTTTAACAAAAACTGCTTGACTCTTGCCCGTTGCCCCAATCCATTGTTGCTGCACGTTCTGAAAACTTCGAGGCTTCCACGAAAAAAACAAAAACATGGGAGATTGTTGACAAACGGGTCATTTTTCGTTAATTTGGGACATTTAGGACCTAAATTTGATTTAAGAATATGCCTACCAGAAATTCGGAGAAATCTTTTCCTTTCTTTCAAACCCTTTCTCCATTTTTTGAAACCACTATTCGACAGGAGTAGAAGGGCACAAGTAAATAAATTCTAAGTCCGGCTGTCTAATGGAAGAAGTAAACTAATTTCGCTCTGGTATAATTTTTGCCAAGAATCAATAGTACTGCAGTAATTCGTGAGTAAAACTTAAAATTTTATGTTAAAAATCAAATTTTTCACGCTTATGAACGTTACTCAAGTAGATTTCGTAAATTACATCAATTAGGGACGGAGTTACATTATTTTGAAGGGGGGCCTCCAGGGACAAAACCACTAAAAAGATTAAAATTGCAGGGCCTGCATCTGCTTAATTTTAGTTTTTATTGCCTACCCGAAAATATACATTACCTTATTTATATTAGCAGTTTCCCCCTTTTGAGCTTTAATTCCCCTAGAACTTGAAAGTTGCCTTCCCTGCCGGGCTCGTACCTCTACTGCGCATGCGTCGGGCTGCTTATATAAACCCTCGTGCAGCGGCAGTCACCATCATTTCTCCTCCTACCAGAACCTAGCTCAGGGTGGGGAGGCTTGGGCGGGAGTCAGGTAATGGATATTTTCGGGTAGGCAATAAAAACTAAAATAAGCAGGTGCAGGCTCTGCAATTTTAGTCTTTTTATAGCCGACGAAAATATACATTATCTTATATATATTAGCAGACTTCGTAACCCGGAGGAGGGCTAGATTCGGAGCGTGTCTCACTCAGAGCTTTTTTAAATCCCGCAGTAAGAGACGGCTACCCCAGGCATTGTACGTCCTGCTGAAGACCAATCTTCTATCCTAATCACATTCACTCATAAACGGAGGCTCATGCGGTCGAAGCGGACGAGCAGAGGCAATGCAACCTCAGTAGGATGATGGTAAAGAGATTGGGGGTGCGGCAAGCTAACATGTTATTAACAGTATTAAGAAATAAACATCGCATGCAGAGGTCAATTTATTTTGGTACAAGGCTAAGAGATCAAGGAAAGCATGAACCCTCTTACCTTGTGGAAAGGCTGGTGCACGGACGGTAAAGATGCAGATGCGGAGGCAACGATGATGCGGAGGTAACAATGAAGCGGAGCGTGCAGATGGTGAAGCAGAGGTAGGCGTGAGGAACACAGCCAAAAAATCCGAAAGGCAATTATGTGTAAATACGCAGAAGCAGGAGACAGCTGATGTAGTCTATGTCGTCGGATGAAGGCATTGCAGACGAGAGTAGGAACGGAGGTGAAACTTCCGCCAGCGGAAGGGTAGATGATTGACGCATCGAAAGATAGATGTGCCCGGAGGGTCGAAGTGGGATGTGGAGGCCAAAGTGAGGACGTGAAAGTGGCCGGAGGTAATGGCACGTGCCATGAATGTTCGTGCGTCGTTGTTGCGTTGTGTTTTGTTTTTTTTGGAGAATGGATCCGGTTCGTTAGAACCGCCGGAAAGGGTGCATTATGACGACGAATGCGAGCCTGGAATACATGGATGATAAACAATATGGATTGTGTCGTAATTTGGTGTAGGTGCCGGAAAGTTGACTTGCGGATAGAGCGGAGAATCCAAACGCCGATGAGAAGAATACGTATAAAGTCTAGGAGGAACGTATAGGTGGACGCCTGACTGAAAACAGGAGAGCGGCAAAACAGAAAAGGCCATTTATTCGGGCATCATGTGGAAGTCAAATGCAACACCGGAGTCTTTAGAACGGCAAGGGGAGCAAGGCATGTCACCGTCCGTAGTCCTGACGTTTGGATGGAGGCCGTAAAAAAACGGGTAGGAAGGTTTGGGTGTTGTCAAATTGCCATACTGAATACCGTGAAAAGCCTGAAAAGACGGGTTTTCGCTTCTCTTCCAAAGAGTAGCTGGCGACTTTTCCAGGGGAACCGGAGGCACTAAAACGTACGTCGGACGGAGAACAGTTGAAGTCGTACATAAGGAAAGAGTGGAAACCGAGAAGACTGTGTGCAGAATGGAGGACGGTGGTTGTTCTTGTCCCAGGGTAACAGGGAGAGGAAAGGGAGGCTAACACCCGTGGAGAAGAAGCCTTGGTTGGCGACGTAGTTGGAAGCGGAGGCGTTGAGTTGCAAAGTTGCTGGCACGGCGGGTGCTGTCACGGAGGGATCTTGGTATGGGGGACGGAAGCGGAGAAGGAGCATTTCAGTGGACGGTGCCGGAGAGGTTGACGAAATGACGTCTTTAGAAGACTTAGGTGACAGCGGCGTACCAAGAACGGAGGGCACATTGTGAGGGTAACACGTGCGCGACCGAGCACAATAATACGCTTGACAGCGCTTCGTTTGTGGCACGGAGGACAGCGTTATCCACACGGAGCGAGTCAATTACGGTGGCTGACTGACGAAGGAGCGACAAATCTGAGTGCAGTGCGGAGATAAGCGTAATCGCTGGCGAACTGATTCATGAATTGAAGAATAAAGTAATGTTAAAATTTAGATTCTCGAGTTTCTTTGCGGAAAGATGGGAGACCTCATACCAAAGCTTCACGAAGAATAGTATGGGAGGGGAACGGTGCTAGCGGAGGAGGTATCGGAGGCACAACCTTATGTGGAGGAGGTTGGGTGATAGTAGCTTTTAGAACAGGATCCGAGCTAGCTGGCGAAGTCGTTTTGAAGCAAGTAAGGACGCATGATGATGGGCCGGGGGAGCAAGACGATGTCGGGCTTGCTTGATGCACACAGAAGAGTGGCTGGGGATGCTGGTTTTTGCCAATTGAATCGAACTTGACGGGACGGAAGCCAGAAGTTCCTGGGATGGCCGGGACTGTGTCGATGGAGAGAGAAGGCAGAGTTTTCTCCCGTGTACCAGGCAGAGGATTGATGCAAGGGATGAGCGCCGTACGTTGCAGAGGTGCGGAGGATGGTGAGGAGGTTGTAGACAACACAGAAACGGTGGGAGGTAAATTATCTGTCTTACTTTGTTTTGAAGTCGGGACGGAGGAAAAACTAGCGTCGGACGTTTGTGATGCCGGAGCAGGGTGTTTTCGCGACGAGGAAACACGGGTCTTCCGAGAGGAGGGAATTGCTAGATAGGTGGGTGAGCAAGGGTTTCCTGCTGAAGCGTAGGCTGCTGCCTTTTGGCAGAGGTCTGTCGGCCCTTTGTTTCGAGAGGTGGCATTTCCAAATGAGAATCCAACGTTGTGGGGAAATGGCCACGCAGACTCGGCATCTGTATTGGAGACCATCACATAGTCGATGGCGTTGGCAGCACGGATGAGGGTCAGTTTTCTGTTTTGAAGAGGGCTGGGCGAATACCGGACATTTGCAGGGCACAGGTGAAGGGATGTTGATTTCTCCTGGTTGAATGGCAGGCGGTGGCGAGTGCTGAGCATTGTCAGAGGAGGAAGAGTCCACCATAGTTGGAACGCTGCACCTGGTGGAGTGGCGGTTGAGAAGAGACAGCAGTTTGTTTGAAAAAAACCGTTGGCGGGAACTTCCCGCAGCACGTTGCACCAGCTGGTGACGAGAAAGGAGGGTAGAGGTCGACCACCGCACGCGGAGGAGATAAGATGGCGGTGGAGCAACAAGCGGTGTAAAGAACGCTATAGATGAAGGTCGTAGTTGATTTCGTCTTTGTTTGGTGCTGTGTTTTTTCTTTTTTTTGAAAAACCTTGCATGTGGAACGCAAAACGTGTCCTTAGAAAACGGAGGATAGGAAGTTCACAAATGCAATGGTGAGGAGGGAGCAGAAACATCCTCTGTACAAGAGGGTCGAGGAAGAGTCCCGGTTGGGAAGGAAGAGCGTATTAGATGGAGAAGAACGCTGAACTAGCAATGGTGTTATGCCGGGAACCTTTGCCGGAACGTGGCGCAAAGACGGAGGCGACCGGGGTGACAAGAAAAGGAAGTCTGGCGACACAGGCTGGAGGATGGTGTAGTGCACATCGTAGGTATGAGTTTCGTCACAAGATAGGTCCACTGCGGAGGCGAAGGCTGGAGAAGTCGAAGGTAAGGCGGAGGAAGCGTTTAAAGAATAAGGCCGGCAAAAGGTAGGAAAGGGAAGTGGAAGACAATAGGTAGAGGTGAGAGAAGGAAAGGGTATTGAAGGAGGTTGTCATGGCAAGCATGTCAGAGAAGCTTGCTGTGCAGGCATGCGACCGGAGCGTCGAGCAGAGGCTTGGGAGAGACGTGCATGATGGCAGTCGACCCCGACCCCTTGCGGAGGGGAGGCCAGAGGAAGGAAACGTCACGGGAACAGTGGTGAAAGTTAAACCGGGAGCAGGGCCTTCCAACGTGGAGGCGTCATTGAAGGGAACAGAGTCCATAGTGGAAACGGTAATAGAGACATCTTCTGCTAAGGGAGGAGAGGCCGAGAGGATCGGAGGGGACAGACCGGAAGCGGATGGTTACCCGGGACGGGTGGAGCGATGGCCCCAGGTTGCGGAGGGAAAATATCGGAAGGTAGGCGACCCGGAGGCAGAGGCTGATTGCAACCGGCAATCCGAGAAGCTCCATGTCCTCAGGAGGTGAGGGAAAAAGGTGCAGGGCCATCCGCGGACGGAAGGAATGCGGAGGTGCAGTCTGCCGGTACGACCCGCTGGGCAGAAGGCAAGCGGAGGATGGCAAGCGGAGGATGGCAAGCGGAGGATGGCAA
>JAHWFP010019817.1:0-18132 GCA_023313725.1 Lithobius niger
TAATTTTGACAAGTCAAAGTTTTGTTTAGTTCAAATCCATGAACGTTACTAGAAAAACAAGTAGCTTTTAGTTTTTGTAGCAATCAATGCACCCTATCACCTGTAAGTATCAGAGTTCTATCTAGAAGACCTGACTGCTTCAGTAATACCTCACGTGATTTTGGTGAAGTTTTAGATTAACCCATTTAGTTAAAATAAAAGAAAAAAATAATAATAGCGCTGTGGCTAATATTAAAGTCGGTGTTTTTAGGAAGTGGTCCCCAAACACTTAAGTATGCAGAGAGGGTTGGTCAAGAATGCCGATGGCCTAACTCTCTACATATCACGAAAAATTGCCTAGTCGGATTTAAAGTTTAAACTATAAAATTGTGAATATCATTTCCAAAAAATTAAATTTTCAAACGTTAAACTAATTTAAGTCCATAAACTACTACCTTCTGTTCTGCCCGGCATAGCAACAGTGGAGAGACATCCCGATCCCCTCAACGGGAGTAGCGACGGGCGGCAATTCGTCTTTGAGCTTAGCTCTCGACTAACGTAGCATGTTTGGTTATATAAGAGTATATCGGATCCTGCTAGGCACCCCCACTCATGAAGCGCGGACCCCAGGGAATGCGATTTTAGTATTGCGAGTGTTGTGACGTCAGATGACGATGGTGCACATGTGGTCACATCTGGTCGGCAGAAGGTTGGGTCTGCCGCTAGGCAACGTGATTGACAGTTCACCGGAAGTTTCGCTCGGCTTGGACGATCAAGAGTAAGAAGGTGCTGTGAATGGCTAAGGGAACATTTTCTTAAGAATACTGCAACCTGATTGGCGAAGGGCCGTTCGGTATGGTAGAGCAGTGTTTGAACGCATGAGCGGCAACTGACGATGAAGCCAGCGCTGCTTTTAAGACTGGAACAATAGAAAGGCTTTCGAATGTCAACGGATTTTTCTCTAACTGTCGGTTATGTACAACTGAATCTATTTAAAAGAAGGATACTGTAGATTGAATTGCCGTTGGTCAGGGATCGTTGCTGAGATGCCAATAAATCGACGTGAATTATTAGTAATAAAAAAAAAAAACATATTTACAAAAATTGCGTTTGCCAGAAGGTAGATCGTAGAATTAAATGCCGTTTATATAAAATAGTTTAAATATAAGCTAGTTGGTTTGGAAGTTAAAAATAATTATCCCTCATAAGCTGAAGCAGTTAAGCTAAAAGATGTTTGATGTTTTCATAACAAAATCGCCGCAACATGGCCACTACTACAACAAGGCAAAAAAAGTCAGCAAGCAAAAGGTTTAAATGTTTCAATACATGTAATATGGTAGTGCAGTACCCCTAGCACACACTAATCTGTGGCTTTATGCCCAAGAAAAAAAATATTATGTTTATACAGTAGCACAAACGAAGTTGCGTTGTCGGCAGTGACTTCCGGATGGTGAAACGTAGATGAAAGGGTCCATAATTAAATTCACAGTTCGGTTTTATTTTTCAGCGAGGAAAAAAAGAGAGGCTTCGGAGCTTCCACCATTACATGCCCCCACTGAAAGAATGTTGCATGGGTGGCCTGTCGCCTCCCATCAACATGCCTGAAAACAAAGATAAGTGCACGCAAGATACGCCCAATTTCTGCCAAGCCATGCAATTTAAGTACACAAGTAACTGTAAACAGTGCAAGGATTTCTTCCATTTACCTACATATCCGTATGTTTTGTAAATAAGAACTGACAAAAGCCACTAGTCCTGTCTTTCGATCACGCTAAAAATTTAAAGATACACTTATTACAAAAAAACAAACTTTGCCAGCTTTTTACTAGTTTTTGGGTGAAAGCTAAACTATGTAATTTGTTTTCAAGTTACACAAAACAAAAATACACCAGTTTTACAAAAAATAATTTTTTGCAATCCACCCTGCACAAGCGGGATTTTCGCACACGCAACTTATTGAATTTAAGCAATCAAATTTACAAAGTCATGTTTTTTTTTTGTACCATTTAACATTTAAATGAGGCCATCTTCTGTTCTGGTAATACGTCCCTAACAGTTCTGCTTTCCTCAAGTACAGTCTTTTTATTATCCTGAGACTGCGATAGAAACCAACTGTCGCATTTCAAAAAACCTAGGCTTGCGTTAAGTGTCGGAGATTTGAATACTATGGGTACACAGAGAATGACCAGCTCTCTTTAATGTCAAACAGATACCACTAAAATGGTATAAGGTTACCAAATAACTTGAGTTGTACATAAAATGTTTTCACTGAAGGGTTTATAGGTTTTCCCCATAACTTAAAAGTACATAAAGGATACAACACTGGCGGGTTTTAACATGGTTTTTACCCACAACAAATTAAAAAAAAAAAAAGGAAACAGTGCATTTCAGAAAAATGTGTTCTCTTAACTGAAACTGTAACGTTTAACAAATGTGCTAAACAAAATACCTACTTAAGGTGTCTGCGTTAAGGTGCAATTTGCCTGGTTTGTACCTCACGGAATACTCATAATCTTGCAATGACAAACTCCACCTTAGAAGTCTGGGATTTTTACAGGACATCTGTTTGAGCCTGTGCAATGGATTGTGATCTGACTCAATAATGAATTTAGTACCATAAATGTATGGACGAAGTTTGGCCACAGCCCAAACCAGACAAGCACACTCCTTTTCGGTGGTACCAAAATTCTGCTCTCTGGCAGTGAGTTTCCGGGAGATGTACAGACAAGGGTGCTCCTCACCACCAAAGTCCTGGGAAAGGACCACGCCCATGCCTCTGTCTGAACAGTCGCACTGGAGGATGAAAGTTAGAGAGAAATCTAGGGCCCCTGAGTACAGGGTAAGACACTAAAGCTTCCTTTAAGGTGTCAAAAGCCACTTGCTTATTTTCGTCCCACAAAATGGGATCTGGAGCGTCTTTTTTGAGCGAATCTGTTAAGCTAGAGCAGATTTGTGAGTAACCTTCTATGTAGTGCTGGTAGTAGCCTACTAGGCCTAAAAAGGAACGGGCATCCTTTTTCGTCTGTGGTCGTGCAAACTTTTGCACGGCTAAGACCTTTACCTCCGACGGCGTTCGTGAACCGTTTCCGACCTCGTGGCCGAGAAAGGTGGCTTTGCTGCAAGCAACCTGCGATTTTTTGGCGTTAACCGTGAGCCCAGCCTTCTTAACAGCAGACAAAAACAAATAAATGTTATTTAAATGTTGGTCCCATGTTTCAGCACCAACGGCAGTGTCATCCTGAAAAGGGGTGACAAATTCTTCCATGCCTCTAGTCACACCGTCCATGAGCTTTTGGAAGCAAAATGGCGCATTTTTCATGCCCATATTCATCATTAAAGGTGCATATTTTCCTATGGGTGTTGTGATTGTGGCAGCTTGAGAAGCTGCAGGGGTAAGCCTGACTTGCCAGAAACCTCTGTTTAAATCAAAGATTGAAATAAACTTCCAGCGTGCAGCACGCTGTATGCACTCTTCAATATTAGGGATCGGATAATCCATCGTGACTGTTATTATTTAACTCGCGGTAGTCAGCTACCGGACGTGGAATAGCATCCTCTTTTTGGACAATTATCATGGGGCTACCATGAGGAGAGTCCGTCTCAACAATCAGACACAAATCAAGCATCCGCTTAATTTCTGTTACAATTAAATCGCGCTCAAACTTGGCGTGACGATAGTATTTGCAGGGCTTAACGTTTGAGTCAATGAGTGTAACGTCATGCGTGACGAGATTAGTACGACCAGGTAGGGTTGAAAACACACCGTCTACTTGATCAAAAACTTTAATCAAATCAGCCCTTTGTGATTTGTGTAAATCGCCAGTCTTTTTAAAAAGAGCCATGGCTTTGTGACTTGACAAATGGCCGTCTCCGGCTTTGCCATCCCAAGTGAAATCTTTATGCACCAAGTCACGTTCGTCTGTCAAAACAAAATAAGCAGGTTTACATGGTAAACAGTCCCTTTCTTAGAGCCATAGGATTTTTTTACCAAATAGTTGGTGTCTGAAATCCTCTTCAAAACTTCGCAAGGGCCATCCCAAAAAATATCTAATTTATTGGGGCGTGAGGTCTTTAAGATGAGAACTTTATCACCTTCTTTAAACTTGCGCTCAGTGGCCTTAGCGTCGTAATAGTTTTTATTTTTTAGTTGCCCCTTTAGGACATTTTCTTGAGCTAACTCACGGGAATACTGGAATCACTGTAACATGTCTAAAATGTATTCTAAAACTGTCGGATGGACATCAGGTTCTACCCACTGACTCTTTATTAAGCGGCCCTTTTATGTTCTTACCATAAACTAATTCCGAGGGTGTAAAACCCGTGCTCTCATGAGGAGCGGTTCGCAAGGCAGACATAGCCCCCGGCAAACAGCGTTCCCAGTCGACAGGATGCTCATGACAGACAGAGCGAAGCACAGCCTTGAGCGTGCGATGCAGGCGTTCAACGCTGTTCGATTGCTGATGATTAACGCTTGAGTTTATGCATTTAATTCCGCATTTCTCCAAAAATAACGTAGTCAATTCGGATATAAAAATAGATCCGAAGTCGGACCGCAAAAAAGAGGGGGAGCCTAGTCGCGAAAAAATCTCCAATAAGGCATTTACAACTGACTAGCTGTTGGCCTCCATTAAAGGGACAGCTTCTGGAAACTTAGTGACGGGGTCTAGTAAGGATAGAATATACTTATAGCCAGCTTTGCTGGTAGGTTTTATGGGACCTACGATATCGACAATATAGCGATTAAAGGGCTCACCATCCATTGGGACTAATACCATGGGTGCTGTGAACTTCTGGCCAGTTTTGCCAGTCTTTTGACATGTAAGACATGTGTGAACATACATTTTTATGTCACTAAAGCAGTGAGGCCAGTAGAAATGGGTTAAGACTCGATCCTTTGTTTTTGATCGGCCAAGATGGCCAGCCCATGCATTTGCATGCGCAGTGTCTAACACCGATTCACGACACTCCTGGGGTAGCACTAGTTGCTTATTGATGGGCAGCTTTTCCCGTGCTTGGAAGGGCTTGCGAAAAAGAAGGCCTTTCTCGACAAAGAATTGTTTGTTATCATGTTGCTGATCGGATGGCAGTTTAGATGTTTCCCAACACTGTTTAAGTGTGGGGCAATTTTGCTGGAGCTTTGCAAACTCGGTTTTGTCCATACTAAGTAATTGTGAGAATTGGTTAGATTGGGGCCCTAACACTACATTATCCAATGGGTCTGGTTTGGGACTAACAAAACCCTCCTTCACTGCTGGTGGAGTGGTCACACACGATCCCCTGTCGACATTAGAATCACTACTGTCTGAGTCGGAATCGATCTCTCGATATTGCGGTTTAGAGATCGGAAATTGCACATCAACTCGTGTCTGAGAACGAGTGATCGCATTTACTAGAGGGGCTAACAAGGGTAAACCTCTCTCTTCCAGAACTGTCTGGGAGGGCACTCCCAACAACATTTGAAAGTGGGGGCCCATGTGGTCAGTTACTAGAGCCTCGGTAGTAAAAGCCCAAAGGGAGTTTGTACTACGATTTGCGCAATGGCATGTGCAGTCGTTTGTTCAGTGAGCGAGTTGTGGCAATGAACATATTCGCCAGTAAATTGGTCAGGTCTTACCAAGTCACGAGAAATGACGTTGTCAGTGGAACCTGTGTCCCTTAAAACTAAACACTTTGCCCCATTCACTTTCCATTCGTGAATATGCTTGCTTAAAACTAATTCGGGGGGGCTACGACCCACAAAATTTACACTAGACTCCTTTGCTGACTGAGCTGCCTCGTGAGCTATTCGGGCACGGCATTCTTTGAGCACGTGACCTTGCCTTTTGCAAAAATAGCAAGTGCCGTCGTTAGGCCTTTGCCTTCTAGGCCTATCAAAACAGATCCTTGTTAAGATCTGTTGTGTTTGAAGTGGCAGAGTCCCCCCTAGTGGGATCTGCTGCTGCAGTGCTAGCCAGCTTAGCTGCAGTTCGATTGCCCCTACGGGCATTGCCATAGGCCTTGGAAGCCTGGCCGTTTGGTTGTGAGGATGTTTGCACTTTGCCATTTTTTTGAGCAGTCTCAACTGAGATCTGTTTATTGCGAGTTGTCCATTCATCGCAAAGTCTTGATGCTTCATCTAACGTGCCTAGTTTTTGCTGGTCCGGTAACCATTTTCGTAGGCCCACCGGACATGCCTTCAAAAACTGCTCCATTAAAACAACATTAACTAAGTTGTTGTAATCTGAGTTAACCCCTGCTAACGACATCCATCGCGAAAATAATGTATGAAGTTCGAATGCAAATTCGTGGAACTGCATTGCTGGGTCCTTTTCTAAAGCTCTGAATTGCACCTGAACTGACTCCTTGGTTTGTACAAAACGTGCCAAAAGATGCGTTTTTACGACATCATAGTTATGCATATCTTCTGCTTTTAACTGTGAACAAACTTTGACTAAAATATCCCCCATTAGGGGCTAGAGTCCTACGACGAAGTCATTTTTAGAAATGCGTTGCGTTTCCATAGTTCGTTCAAATACTTTAAGAAAAGAATTGATTTCGGATTTCGGATTCCATTTGTTGATCAACCTAACAACATCAGCTATTTTTCCTGGCTTATCAACTGGTCTTGGTTGTTCGTTAAGAGCTGGTAAAATAGGATTGGTACCTATTAAACGAGCAAGTTCTAATTGTTTATCTACTAAAAGCATTTCTTGTGCTACCCTTTTTATTTCAAGCTCTTTAGCTTGTTTATCTAACTCCTTAGCCTGTTGGCTAGTTTGGGAGTTTTGGCCTGAGAGCAAAATTTCGTGAGCTCTACTCCTGGCTGCTTCAGCCATGTCTTGCACCCGGCGGGCGTCTCCGCGTTGTGCTTCCATATCTCTAAGTCTTAATTCTTCTGCTTTAAGATCAGCTTCACTTTCCTTTAAAAGAAGCTCACGTTTGGCCATTGCTACCGTTTCTCGTTTGTCTATAGCTGTTGCTAGTACGTCAGCCAATTCCTCTAAAGTAAATTTATTATCATTAAAGGCGATTTGTAGAATATCCCTAGTTTTGTGTCGTTTTTCTGACACGGAGAGGCCTAGCGTGTTGCAGGCTTTTTTTAAATCTCTATTCTGAAGATTTCGAATAACTTCGCCTAAAGTAGCCATTTTGCAAGTTACGTTATTTTCAAGTAAATAGTTTTAAATGAAAAAAATAAATAAAAATAATTCACAGTCGTGAAATTAATTCTCCGTGTTTAAACAGAGCAAGGATTTAATCTTTTCTCTAATAAACCAAAACCAGTTACATGTACGATAAAATACAACCAGAATTACCCTTTGCACTAGTGAATGAAATACCTAAATAAAAATAAATAGGCTAACTACACGGGGCTTGGCAACCTAGCATATCTCACGTACACTTACCCAGCACACTGGCTGTGCGTCCCACGAATCCAAACTTCCCACCGTAGATTGGATGCTGCAACTTATGAAACGTCCTTGTCTTGGAGCACTTCACTTGAGAACGTTATTTAGAAACGGTGGTTCACTGCACTGAGTCCTTGGTTGTATTGTCCAAAAGCTGGAGCTCCACCTCCCAAGGGGCTCTCTATGTATGATGAAAGCATCTACTTCTGCCTTCTGCAGGCTTGCCTGTTGTTTCACTATGGTGAAGTTGAAGTTGAGGCTCCTGCCTTCCGTCTCCGGGCATCTGGCTGGATCGGGAACTGTTGAGCCTTATTTTTAACTGTAAGGCGGACGTCTGCTTCTCTGAAGCTGTGTGCAATTGTGGTGACGTGATTGCGGGCGTCTGGAATGCAGTTATTTTTACTGAACTGCGGACATCTCGAGTTTGAAAGTTCGAAACTGGGTATGGTAGTATAGCACGGTAGGGCGATCCCACCGCTGCCACCAATTTGTAGCGGCACTAACTGCCTGTTCAAGGTGCTGTCAGTCTAGCACCGCCATCTAGTGTACACATCCGGCGTTATTAAAGTAGTGGAAGTGGCTGTTTTTACTTTTACGGAAAATTAGCCTGCTCTCTACGGTCCCGGTGTTGGGGGTAGGGAACTCTTATGCCTAGGCATCTAAAATATCACTACAATAATCTCATCTATCATGGCTGCCACCAGGTGGGATTTAATAGCGTTCCTGGTTTTAAAGGGCAGTTAAATTGACTAACCTTAAAACTAGCTATTAATCAAACGAAGTCGAAGTCGTTTAAAAACTCTTGGTAGTTTTTAATAAACCAAAGAATGCAAAAGTATTAACGGTTACATTGGCTTCAACTAGTTACAAAAAATTAAGTTCAGTGAACTTCAAAATAAAGCAAGGCAAATTAAACTAAACTTCCAAGTGTTTACATTACAACATCGGCGGTTTGCAAACAAGTTTTGTTTACATACTAATTTTGACAAGTCAAAGTTTTGTTTAGTTCAAATCCATGAACGTTACTAGAAAAACAAGTAGCTTTTAGTTTTTGTAGCAATCAATGCACCCTATCACCTGTAAGTATCAGAGTTCTATCTAGAAGACCTGACTGCTTCAGTAATACCTCACGTGATTTTGGTGAAGTTTTAGATTAACCCATTTAGTTAAAATAAAAGAAAAAAATAATAATAGCGCTGTGGCTAATATTAAAGTCGGTGTTTTTAGGAAGTGGTCCCCAAACACTTAAGTATGCAGAGAGGGTTGGTCAAGAATGCCGATGGCCTAACTCTCTACATATCACGAAAAATTGCCTAGTCGGATTTAAAGTTTAAACTATAAAATTGTGAATATCATTTCCAAAAAATTAAATTTTCAAACGTTAAACTAATTTAAGTCCATAAACTACTACCTTCTGTTCTGCCCGGCATAGCAACAGTGGAGAGACATCCCGATCCCCTCAACGGGAGTAGCGACGGGCGGCAATTCGTCTTTGAGCTTAGCTCTCGACTAACGTAGCATGTTTGGTTATATAGGAGTAGATCGGATCCTGCTAGGCACCCCCACTCGTGAAGCGCGGACGCCAGGGAATGCGATTTTAGTATTGCGAGTGTTGTGACGTCAGATGACGATGGTGCACATGTGGTCACATCTGGTCGGCAGTAGGTTGGGTCTGCCGCTAGGCAACGTGATTGACAGTTCACCGGAAGTTTCGCTCGGCTTGGACGATCAAGAGTAAGAAGGTGCTGTGAATGGCTAAGGGAACATTTTCTTAAGAATACTGCAACCTGATTGGCGAAGGGCCGTTCGGTATGGTAGAGCAGTGTTTGAACGCATGAGCGGCAACTGACGATGAAGCCAGCGCTGCTTTTAAGACTGGAACAATAGAAAGGCTTTCGAATGTCAACGGATTTTTCTCTAACTGTCGTTTATGTACAACTGAATCTATTTAAAAGAAGGATACTGTAGATTGAATTGCCGTTGGTCAGGGATCGTTGCTGAGATGCCAATAAATCGACGTGAATTATTAGTAATAAAAAAAAAAAACATATTTACAAAAATTGCGTTTGCCAGAAGGTAGATCGTAGAATTAAATGCCGTTTATATAAAATAGTTTAAATATAAGCTAGTTGGTTTGCAAGTTAAAAATAATTATCCCTCATAAGCTGAAGCAGTTAAGCTAAAAGATGTTTGATGTTTTCATAACAAAATCGCCGCAACATGGCCACTACTACAACAAGGCAAAAAAAGTCAGCATGCAAAATGTTTAAATGTGCAGTACCCCTAGCACACACTAATCTGTGGGTTTATGCCCAAGAAAAAAAATATTATGTTTATACAGTTGCACAAACGAAGTTACGTTGTCGGCAGTGACTTCCGGATGGTGAAATGCAGATGAAAGGGTCCATAATTAAATTCACAGTTCGGTTTTGTTTTTCAGCGAGAAAAAAAAGAGAGGCTTTGGAGCTTCCACCATTACATTTTTTTCTAATTCTTTACCCAGTGTAGACTTCAGTAGATCTTTTCCCCCACCCCACAAAAAAGAATCCTCTTCAGTGGACAAAATAATTTCATTCGTGTAAGGTAAAGTATATTTGACTCCATCTCCTCTACTACATCTCCTCCATCACCCTCTTATGGCTTTGGTGAAATTGGAAGAAATTTCATTAGTTTAGGCCACCTGGATGAAAGCTTTCAGTTCTGTAAGACAATGCCTTTATGCACTAATAATTGTGCTGCCAATAATCAGTGGCGCTGGTTTGAATTGAAGATTTTTGGCTTTGTTAAATTGAACGTATCATAATGCTAAATAAATTCCTCGAGAATATGTGAGATGAATATGTACTCGATGGAAGCTGGATACGGCAGTGATGTACCATAAGATGCTTCAGTGCCTCGGATTCTGCCAGAGAAGCTAGCAGCTCTCCCCCCCCCCCCCCCCCCCACACACTAATCTGGCTTTATTCTTCCCCTAAGAATATTTTTTCCTGGCTGTGACTTGACAGAGTGAACGGAAGTAACACCAGTCGAGTTACTTTTGTATTTCCAAACTACTTTTCAAGCTGACTAGTTTCGATGACTCATATTTAAAAAAACCAGTGATGGCGAATTTGAAACAAATAAGAAAGAGCGAAGGGATTTTAAATCGGGTGTCTGATTAAGTTGGGGGGGCGGGGGGGGGGGGGGGGGCACACCAGTCGCCTGATAACCCCCTCCCTATATTAACCTTGTAAAGTTAGTTCCTGAAAATATTGCTAGAAATTTCTGCTTCGAAGTTTTCATGTTGAATAGTTTTCTGATCAAGTTTTTCGCTTCACCACGCCCGCTTCGGAGAGAGACATACCTTGAAATGCACTGTTGCACCATGTCATATAAATGAGGCATGATAAGAAATTTGTAGCAATTGTCCCTCTCCGTCCTGAATTAGCCTATAGCATAGGTTAAAAAAAGACGGGGAATTCGAACGAATTTTTTTTAATAAAACATAATTTAAAAAAAAAATAAAATGTCATTCATTGTTTTGCCAAAAAGGGTGCCTGCTGAAGCTTGGGATGTATTTGAAGTAGCACACACCATACACAATCAGCTGGAATAGAATTCGACCAAACAAAAGTGCTTCTCAGAGAAAATGATGCAGCATACAATTGACACTTCAAGGGTTTTACACCATTATCCATTCGATTACATTGCTCGCACTGTTACAACGAAAGTGTAGCTTTTTTTTTATTTTCACCTAGTATCTCATCAAAAAAACGTCGACTATGCATCGTCATATTTCTTACTTTTAAAAACACATTTATTGCATGTTGCGCAACTAGTTTTAATGGGCTGTTGGCAAGTGTTTTGACAAGGAATTAGCCGTTATTTTAAGTGTTTAATTTAACCAAGGTACTGCAACCATCAATTTCGAAATAATACCCACTTTATCTTAACAAAAAATATCTCTTATCTAAATAACTATTTCTTTTCACTATAAGTGAAACGCGGCACCACTAAGTTTGCATTTCCAGATTTTACCACCATTGTGTATTTGAATATAAATTGTCTCATCTTCGTTAAATAAGAAAATTCCGCAGAAAGAATCCATCTACGCTACGACAAGCTGCTTCATTCACTAGACGTTGCAGTAACACATACTTCGTATTTTATGGATTTCTCGTCAGAAAGATATTAAGACATTTTTGCTCCCACGTTTGCACAAAAGGCAAATAAACATGAGCGAAAATAAGGATTGCCTTAAACGAATTCCATAGAATAATGCAGTTTAACAGCAAATTTAGAACCATTCTTTAATATAAGGCAAAACTTCAGTTTAAAGGCTTTACGACCATCTCCACATTTAAACAGTTTCTCGCTATTGTGTAGCAGAGTTTAGAAAATGCAGCAGAAAAGATTATATTGAGTTTCCTATTTTTTAATTTAAAATGTGTAATGGGTAATCGTTCAATACTACAATAGTTACCCTTGAGGGTTTACTCTCCTGTATGAACACGGACTATCAACAAAATAATTCCACTATGTAACAAAACATTTTCCACCATAATCTTGGACTATTTTCACGCTGTTTATAAATCTGAAATTCCCCATCTATCCAGTTCGGGTAGTTAACTCGAAGATTTCACTTTTTTTTAAGCCCAAGTTTTACAATAACATACATGACGTGCCTCGTAACCAAACTGCTTTGTGATTGGTTAAAAATAATATCGAAAAGAGTTTAGAGTATAGCTTAATTAACTGTATTCGTCTGAGAATTCCAAATACTTTAAATAATAATTTGTGAATAACATATTCACAGCTGACATAATAACAGCTGACAGCTGAATTAACTGAACTGAACAGCTGAATTAACAGCTGACATAATAACAGCTGATAATGATACTGAAGTTTTATAAAGCACAGATTTGTGGCACCATCTAGGTTTATAGAGTAATGCCATTGATATTAATTGGCACTTTAGTTCCAAGGGTGGTCGAGGCAAGTTTCTGTGCTCGGTCTGACGATAAAACACCATCCTAATAAAAGTCTGTTACTCATCGTTCCTACGGAACGTTTTATGTACTCATGCATACACTCATTTTGGTACACCGCCGGCATGTCATGCGAAAGCCAAGTCCTTAATTGGATAATTTTTCTGTACTAGAAACGGTGGAAGCCAACTCTTAAGCAAGAAGGGTTAGAGGTAATTAGTTTTTAAGTGTATGATTATTCGTTTCCAAAGTATCAATTTAAGAAACAGAATCTTCGAGGTTCACTCTAAGAAACAGAATCTTGAGGTTTAATAGCAGCCCCTACTTTAGTGAAATAATTGTTAAAGCTTATCATAATTATTTTCTGAGGTTAAAGCGTACCATAGTGTAGGCTATCTTTTCCGACCAATAACCATCGCCTCACCCCTTCCCCTCCCTTCTTTTTCAAGGTTTGCTTAAACTTGTTGACAGAAATGTTTTTTTTATAAACGAAAAACGAAACCTCAAAATGTCTCATTCCGAACTAGCAAAAGTATCTCTTGCAAAGAGTTAAGATAGAGTAATGAAGCAAACACTATGCATTAAAAACTTGTCATGTGAGAATACAAGACACACTAATCTGAGAAAAAAGAAAAGATAACTGCTCGATAGGAACTAAAACCTAGGACAGTGGCATGCTAGTAATGCCCGTCTTAGTATACGATGTATTGGGGTTGACACCCATCAGTGTCAGTTGTCTTTCCTTTCTCAGATTTTTGTGTCGCGTATTCTCACAAACCCAGTGTTTAACACAGACCATTTGCTTTGTTAAGATAGAGAATGGTGTAAAGATTAACAATAATTTTTAAGCTAAAGCTAAGAAATTATTGCAAATATCTCTCAAGGTGGGCGAATCTACTACCTTAATGATTATTTGGAGGATTAATAATTCTTGGCCTGCCTTAGATTGTTTCGAGGTTCGCTCTTTCTTTCAATGTATAAAAAAGAAAGTCAAATAATCAGTAAGGCTCAAAATGTCTCATCCAATCTGGCAAACACATCTCTCAATATCTCTTGTAAAAAAAACTTGCTGAAAGTTAAAAGCGAGAAAGATTCAACGAATAACGTTGGTGTAACGTAGTATGCCTTGTCTCCTTCCATGCAGTTTAAAGAATTTAAGGGTTCAGGGTCTCCAATTTCGAACGAAAAATCAAATATACACTATAGTTTGCATTTCACCTATCGACCAAGAAACTCCAAAGGTGTTGAAAAATCAAACAGTATAGTATATTTCTAAAAAAACTGGCTACAGGTTGCATTTGGTGAGCAAAAACCCATATCCTTAATTGTGTTCAATACCAAAATTATATACGCACGGTTTCTTCCGGTAATGGGGGTAAACTACTTTGATTTGTGTGTGTGAGGATACTGACAAAACTAAAGGGAAACTTAACAAAAAATGTTATTGACAATGCCTTTTTTAACTTACCGACTTACAACACTTTTTTTTACCTTGATGGAAGTCTTGGGACAAAAATTACTTTAGTGTGTGTCAGCATTGATACTCCCAGCAACAGGAAATGATGGTGCACTGTAGACTTTGGAGTAACCCATGCTAATATTTCCAAAGACAAATTTTCGGATTTTTAGTTTTTATCCGACTAACCCTGTAGGTATTAAACAAATGTGCAAATAAAAAATCAATGGAAATTTAAAACTACGATTTGTTTTGGTGCTAAATAAAGCACCAAAAAAGCCAAAAAATAACGTTGGCCTGAACATGGAATTTTCAGACTTTACAACGTTGGGTAGAATATGCTGGAGTAAACCTTAATAGTTTTTTTTTATCAATTATTAAAACGTTAAACTAGGGATGATACCAATGTTCCTTTATGTCTATAAAAAAGAAGAATGCAAACGAAATGTAAAATTGCAAACTCAAATAACGTTTAATAAAAAATGTTTGAATCTACGTTTGGGTGAACAAGTCGAAGAAGTATTTCTAATTTTTTTTTAACTGGAAGTAAGCACTCTGAAACCAGCAGTCAGTAACGTAAAATGCACTCATTCTAATTAGACCTTTTAAAGGTTACAAAGCCAAGGAGATTGACAAAGATGATAACGAAGTATCAGGTTTGTGTTGGTCACCTTTCGAATCTGAAGTCGTTACTCATGGTAAGAAGGGAAAGTTATAATTGCCAACCTCTCCCAGTTTCAGTATCTTTGAATATTCAACTCCAGCCAGCCACTACTCCCATACTACGAATTACTCCCGAGATTTCTTCCAAAATTCAGCCTGAATATGCATCTACAAGTTCTTGTCCTAACTCACTACTACTTATTTAGTGAATCAAGCTAGACTCGTATCCCCTAAAGTTCTTCCTACCTTTGCTGCTATCAGATTCCTAGATGGTTTGTTAGCTGTGTCATCGGTCAACCGAGGAATTATTTCTTGGTTAAATTTTTCAAAAATCCAGACTCATCAAAAATGGAGAGCTGACCATTGTAATAAACCTTTTAAAATGTTCGAGAATAACAAAGATAGGTGCCAGCAATATGCAGGAAGACGCTGACTTTGGAATTTTCTCGTTTTCAAAGAATTGAAAAAATCCTCCTATACACCGAAAGTTAAAGCATTTTACCCAACCAAGTTAGAAAATATTCATGCCATTTGTAGGAACAATCGTTGTGCCACGTACAGATCAATCATTGCTCTGATTTGGGAAGACACGAACCACTAAGAGAAAGGGTAGGCATGGATAAGAAAGTTGGCTATTCATAGAGTTGATTATAAATCCACCCCAAACCAAAACTGGTATAAAAACCTGCCAAGTTTCTAAAATCGATCGGCCTTTGAAGGTAGTGATATCATTCAACCAGGGAAAGGCCGCCAAGGTCAGTCCTGCTAGCCAAGTTAATCGCACTGGCTAAGAGTTCGAAAGTTAAATGAAAACTTGAAGATTGCTACTCGCTGTAGTAATCTTCAAGTTTTCATTTAACGTCCAAAGTATTATTTGGTACGATTAACTTGACTAATAGGATTGACCTTGGCAGCCTTTCCCTGGTTGAATGATATCGCTACCTTCAAAGACCGATCGTTTTTTGGAAACTTGGCGGGTTTTTATACCAGTTTTGGTTTTGGGTGGATATCACAACTTTCATAGGACTGTGAACGTACATAAGGTTACACCGTCTTATCTTCATCTGTACCTTTTTTCTAGTGGAATTTTATTTCTATAATTTTTTACATTTGTAATTTTCAAATTTACTATTGCCAATTAGCCGTTACATTAGCTAAATTGACGCGGCTTAGTTTATTCACATGCTTAAGTGCTTCAATCCCATTTTTGCACACACTGGCTAACAAACGCTGATTTCATTTGCTTTGCTCACTCAATCAGCGCATTCCCTTCAGTTGTTTTGTTTATCCCTGCACCTTCCCGTTAATTTTTCAAGATGTCGTTCACATTTAGTCATGCAGAAACCCCCCAAAGGTTGCTGTTACTAAAACAGCAGATCGTAAAGCATTATATTTTTGGGTTATTAACAAAAAATCCGTTAGCTCGTGGATGCTCGTATTGTTGCGTAACCATCATCTAACGTGCATCCCTTTATTCTTACGCAATCCACGGCAACGTTAATGTTTCTTTATGTTGTCCTTCGTAACAGTTCAGTTTTTAGTTCGTCCAGGCTTTCACAATAAATCTAAGGACCAGTGTTGATTTTTCCAGGCATTGTTGCTTGAAATCTTTGGTTGCAACTTGAAAAAGAAACAAAATTTAAATTCGCTGGTGGAGAATTTCAAAACCCTCCCACGCATTTGTCCTGACCCTACAACCCCCAATACAAACCAACAAACCAATAAAAGGACCATGCTCAGATCACCATGCATCCGTGTACAAAAGTTCAGCTACGTAGGCCTTCTCAATTTTGTGCTAGCAATGAGCAATGAGTCTATGGGATTTAACATGGGGCCAGCGTTACTAGCTAGTTACTAGTTACTAACTAGTCAGTAACATAAAAACAACGTTATTGACGCATCTTTCTCTCTATGAATGGCGGACACTCAACCTTTAACTTTCATTTTGTCTTTATCCCTGCACTTTTCCCTTACATTTACCACAATTTGAAAGATTTCTGTCGCATTGGGAATTATCCTCAACACGCCAAAATATGCTTTTAGTTGCTTCCAGTTAACAGACACATGTCTGCTACTGAGGCCGCCTCTTTATTATTAACAATCAATTTTTTAACAATCGGATGTCTACAATGGGATGATCTATATACTGTTACTTGGCGGCGACACACTAGCGTGTGTCTAGATATTACATAGCTCCTAATGACTTGATTAAGAGATTAGGACTTTTGTATAAATATGACTTGGCCGGTTATGATAATCACTGAAATGAGAAGGTCAAAATTTTAAATGAAATGCAGCAACGACGAATTATAACAGCTCAGGGAAAAAGAGTAGCTATCAAAATTTAGAACAGGGCTCACTAGAAAACAAGTCTATCCAGCTTAAGCTATCAAAACCTAAAAATTCAATTTACGGAATTCGTTTTGTCACACGTTTGGTTCACTGCTACGTAAATAAATTGCTACATTCAATGTAATCAACGCTCTGATGTGATCGATGTCAGGTACTTGCGTATCGATCAAACAATGGCCCAAATCTAGGAAGTAACACAAAGCGCCTGCGCATTCCTCAACAGCAATGATCAAAGTCCTGAATGACTGGCCTACTACGGGCCAGATGGGTCACCTGACACCACAGAACCAAAGAATCTTTGCATTCTCAGTCACATCAGTTGGAATTGGGGCATTAGGAACAAATAAATATAGGCAGAAACCACGAAAGAAGCATGCAAGTCCATTATTGGAACACGAACAAAAAAATTAAAACCCACTTTTTTTAAATACCAGTTTGTAAGCATGTAAGCATGCACGTGGATGAAATTAAACTTTTTTTTTAGGTAAATGCGTTAGCCTGGTCCAAAATCATTGAACTTCTCATCACACTCGTAATACTAAAAAAGCAAAGTTCATTTAAACCGAAATACCTATTTAGAACAAAACACCCCCTCCCCAAAAAACACCATACTATCAATTTTGGTTGACTTAAAACCTTACAAAGTCAAAAGAATAAGTACCGTATTGCCGTTGCAGCACTGCAACTCCTCCCTCTTACAATTTTATTAAAAAAAAACTAAATTAAAACTAAAAACAAAATTATAATAAACTTATAAATTTGTAAAAATACTGTAATTTCCAACTGCTCTTCTTTGTCACATATTTCCGGTGTGGTGTTTTCAGTGTCCGGGAGGCACTGATTTTCCACAGCGACAGGCAGAGTTTATTAACACAGGTGATAGCCAGTGTTTGTAAGGGTCGACCTAGAGTCCCTGTGGGGTATTAAATAACGAAGGTTTACATTTTTCTAATTTCTGTTTACAACTTACATTTTTTTTTCAAAACCCCTGGTCGTTATGACCCCAGGCACTAATTTACAGCTTGTAAAAACGAATTAATAAAAAAAAATATATAGAAGTGTGGGTGGTGGTTGGGGGGGGGAAGAAGAAATTGGAAGAATATGTTACGTATTTCCAGAAGGGGGTGGGTCATGCCTTGTGCTGCACTGGTGTTACGAAGGTGGGCGACGGTGTGTCAAAATTGCTAGAAAAAAAGTGTTACGTAATTTGTGAACGCGCCCTAATTGTTTGTTGGGAGAATTTGGTAACAGTAAGGAGAATTTAGTTTTTTTAATCAGCCAAATAGCATTGTTTCAGTTAGTACGTGATGGCTTTTTTCTAAATAAC
>JAHWFP010019831.1:16329-28869 GCA_023313725.1 Lithobius niger
CCCCCACCACACACTCCCAGTCATTCGCTGTGGCTTAAGTGATGCGTACCGTGTGAAAAATAACTGTGCATGACGTGATTTAAGACTTGCCCCTGAGATCACCACGGTGTTTGGTTAGAAGGATAACTTTTGTATCCTCTACCTTCTCAATCAAATAGTCGAGCTAACAAAAGCACTGCCCCACAAACGGGCATTCCCCGTTCAAGCCCCTCCCCACTCCCTGTTTATCGCTTTGGCTTGAGCAATCCGTAAAAAACTGTCCTTGGTACATGACGTCATCTAAGACATGCCTTTGCGATGACCGCGCAGAGCAAATTGTTAGTCGAGGCAACAATGTGCCAATTTCAACTTCTTTTCAAGGCAACAACGTCCCAGTTTCAACTTCAAGCCAAAGAATTGACACACTCACACGTTTTCATTGTTCCCTTTTCTGGGGTCGTCGTCGCTTCATTTCTGCTATGAGACTTTGGTTTATAATGTTAGAAGTTTTAGTCAGTTATTATGTTCGACTTGCATCCTTAGGGAAGAACCATTTAGGATGCATGTGTGAGTTTGCTTTGCTTATGTTGTAGTTAACGACAACATTTTTTTTGTGTGTTTTTCACTTGATAATGCCCCTGATCAGAAGGACGAAACGTCGTGAATTTTTATAAGCACTTGCACTTATGCGCGGTGCGGCGTATCTTGAGTCCTGCAAGTATTTTATGAGCGGCTACGTCTTTCTGGAGGAGGCGGCTTTAATCGATGGCCTCCATTGTTTTTGTAACCATCTTGGATATCAGCAAGGCACTCTGCTACTAAAAACGTACAATCGATTATCTGTGTTTCTTCTGCAGCGAACTCAAGATAGGCCGCGGACACTATAATGGCTTTAATTTCTACCTTTAAAAGAGTAAACACGTGATTTAGATGTCTTTGAAATGTGTTATTTTAACGTATGTCTTTTACCGTATAGGCAGTTAAGGAGGTTAATGTTTAGGAAATGTAAGTTTGTATATACTTACGAGAAGGGTTCGTTCCGAGACTCCAGCCAACAAAAAAACATGAAAGCAAAATGGCGGCAATTATATTAAACTTCATCATTCTTTTGCTAGAAAGTGGTTATAAGTTTTGGGAAGGGAGGGTGGACGATCCTTCAAACGGCGCCCAAATGACTAGCTAGAATTTTCAGTTGATCGCTGCATCCAAAAGAACAGGAATGGATTTTTTTTTCTTACTCACTTCCTTTTCCTTTGGCAACCCACGATAACAGACCTTTAAATTTCATCCGAAAGGGCATTCCGTATTAATCACTGAACACGTAAACCATTTAGCCTTTTTTTTTTTTTTATTCCTGTTATCTTCTTGAAATCGGAATACAAGTTCAACGACCTAAAAAATGAAACATGAGTATTTTTGCAGCAGATCTTTGAGAAACTTTGCAGCAATATTGGGAGATTCAGGGTGTTTTCTGCAGCATTTCTGAAGGTATTCTGGAGTTGTTATGTAGTGATTCAGTGCAGTTTGTGGTATTTTCTACAGCAGTCCAGGTGTGTGAAAAGGAATTTCACCTCTCGCGCTGTGGCATGAATGCCGCCGCTTTCCTAATCAGCCAGTACCTACGGTTCCGATAACCAAAGCTGTATAACCGAGGTCCAACTCCAGTATTCCATGCTTAGCAATGTGGGTGGGGACTCACCTACTTGGAGCACTCTAATTTGTTCAAAATAAAATCGTTACCAGTATGCCGTGCAGGTGCAAAACACGCATTGTTGCCACTGCAGACCTGATCAATAAATTTCGAGGAGAATGGTTGTTAACCAAAGGTGACCGGCTGCCTCAAAATCGATATCAACTACGAGCCTTTTAACCGAAACAATTATAACTTACGGTATTGGAGCTGGAATTAACTCTGGCAGCAGACTTGCCCCCCAACATTTCTTCAACATATTTACGGTCGATAACACCCCAATCAAGCAGTCGGGCGAGGAGGACGATTGGGGCTTGTCCTATAACAACCTCCCCATGCAGGGAGTGGGTAATTTATGTTCCTGCTGCATTCCTTGGATACGGTAGCCCTTTCTCAGGCTCCCTCTCCAGAATCGAACTCTGTTTTCGTGTTACCCGTAAAAACCTTATAGGTGCGTACCCTACCACTGACGGATAATCCAGACATTAGAAAGATGCAACATCGGTGGTGAGCATCCGTGCAGTTGGATCTAAGTTAACCAGAGTCACCAAATGAGAATGTAATCCTTTCAGATCCATATTGGTCTTGTTCTAATAAAAGCACTCTTCCCCAAAGGTATGAGCTTAGTTGGCATGTATTAGCTCTACAATTACCACAGTTATCCATGTAGGATGGTACGATCTAAGGAAGCCAATTGATTTAATGTGTAATTCGCGGTTTCACGGTAGGTTGATCAACCAGATAACGGGCCTCCTTTGACAGCATAAGAACGAGCCTTCTCGCCGGCAGCTCATGTAAATCGCATTTAAATGTCAGCGATCGTGCATGCCTTCCAGACATGGAAAGCGAGACACGCGAATCACAAAGCAAGTCAACAAGCCTTCAGCCACGTTCAAGAACACGTTTTTTCCCACAACTCAAATGTCAGTCATCTTAAGCACGAGACGAACCCAGCATTTCAGCCGTAACCTAAATACTACAAGCTCTAGACGCAAAGGCACGAAAAGCAAGCCAGTTAGGATCGCCCAGTGTGCTACCTTACCAACTCACCCACAGCCCGAAATCGAATGGAGCAATCTCAAGGTTGGGCCTAGCTGCTTACATTCAAGTGCTTTCATTAGTGCCTCACCAGCTCTCTCGCCCACAGAATACGCATCCATAACTCAAGGAACGCCCAGCTGCAACAAATATGCCTACCACTGGACATGATGTACGCCAAACCCAGACCTAGACTCAGACACGTGGACAAGCAAGGATCGTCCATTTACTCAAGTTCAAACAAGGCCCAACATGCTACCCTTGCCTACAAACCCACAGCCTGAAGACTGATAGAGCAAGATAACATTAGAGCCAGGCCGCTAACGTTTATACTCCTTCAGCAGCGCATCACCAGACTCTCAGTCTAGAAGCACAAGAGAAGCAGCCAAACCACTGCACGAGTCCAGTCCACCATTTCCAGGCTTGACAGCAAACCATCAGGATGCAACCTTGCTTACCGCCACATAAGAAGCATGCCCGAATCATCCTATGAATCATGGGACAATCAAAGACCAATGGAGCAAGAATGTGTTAAAGTCCCACACTTCAAAGCTCATCTACACTACGGCAGTTTTGGTCTTTTAAATGCATTTCGTCGGCAGATCGGGCATAATACAAGACCAACAAAGCAGTGGGAAAATCTCGACCCCTCAGCAATCCGTCCTTTCGTTTCATGCTCTTTTCGGTAACGAGGACGGGAGGTGTCTTTTGTATTGAGCGTTTTTCTCTCTTTCTCTCTGTTTGCTGCACCTCTACGGCGAAACACTGCTTTCCGTTCAGCTTTCAACTTCTATTTACCCTCTTCCTTCTCACCCCGGTCAAATTATACTCAGCGTTGCCCACAATTTATCGACCATTCTGCCACAAAGCCCGTGGCCGTTTATCTTGTCCATTGGTGGCCACATCAGATTCTGCTCTGCCTTGGCTGCCAAAGAAAAAATCCCTAGTCCTTTCCCAGCATCCTCGGAATGGACCTACTGGGCAAGGACCGAGGGGCTTTCAATGCCTCGCACTCCCAGATACCATGCAGTCCTGTGGCAGGATGAAAACGATGAAGGCAATGCACCTCGCCATATGCAGCTGGAAGATCTGCCCTAAGCAGTGAAGCCCATCTCCAGTGCATCCTCGGGCAACTTGCACTGCCAGATGCCATGCAATCGGTTCGGAAATGAAGCTCACAGCAAATCTTTGTTACATCTGCAAATGACCACACTTGCTGAACAGATCAAACAGATCAAACAGATCGAACAGATTATAAAGTTTTCAAAGCCTCCCAAAAAATCGCATTTGCTCCGTGCCTTATGCCAGAAGGATGGCACCAGGACAAACCCATCTGCGCTTGTGACCTCAATCACACCATTGGCAAGACCATTTAACATTACAATTGTTAATGAAAGTGCTTTTGGGGCCACCACCACCTGTGGATTAATCCAACGGCTTCCATCACTTGGTGCCATCCTTTTTGCGTCAGGTACGAGGCGCGTGCATTTTTGGGGGCAGATAGGACGACTTTAAATCTCTCCTGTGTTAGCATTGCGATATGGAGTGTCCAGCAGTGAAGCATGCGCCGATTGCATGCTAGTGCGCAGGGTACATTGCGTGGTTATTTTTGAATACCTCGGCTCAAAAGGTGCGCACATACTAGTGAATATGCGGGGGATTAGATGAAGGCCTCCACCAAATATCATGATGGCCACACTTCGGAGAAAAATCACTCTCTGAAGGTGTAACTCTAACAATCGTATTGATATTTTGGCTGGGACGAGCAAGGTTATTCATTAATAGCTCTGCTCACAGGGTGCACATGGACTTATGGCTAGGTTTAAATGGTAGGCGATGAGATGCGTCGGCACACCAAGTTTCATGATCCCCAAATTGCTGGTCAGCAGATTATTTCGATTTAACCCATTTTCTACCCAATACTATAGTACAGTTTTATTTTTTAATTAGTGTTTTTTTTACTGTGTCTGTGATTATTATTATTTTTATATTTTTTACCATACTGTGTGATTTAATTTTGTTGTATAGATTTATCTTTATCTTGATTGTGAAATTGTCTAAATGTGTAGCCAAACAAGGACTTTTATAGACCTTCGGCAACACTCTTTGAATAAAGGTTATTATTATTATTAATTAAAAAAAACAAAAAAAAAAAACTACAGAGAGTGCATTTGGGGACCTGGGAATAGCCTAGAAAGCTTTTGGGGTACGACGCATGCCAGTCTACCGAGTTTCATGATGCCCACACTGCTGGCATGAGAGAAATCACGACCAGAAGGTGTCACAGAGGTAAGAATTTAAATCATGCTATGGCAGGGCATTTGGGTCAACAGTGCACCTGTTCCTGTCCGACTGGCACCAAACTCTGATGCTGATGTAAAACCACTTTCCCTGGCACTCATTCCGAGTTTCGCGGCTATGGACGACGTTGCTATGTTCCTGCATGAGCAATGCACTAATGTAGATTGTACGGAACTGTACGATGACGGATTGTACGGTGACGTTGCGTGGTTATTCGTCAACAGCTCGGTTCACATGGTGTGCACGGACTCGTGGATGTCCTTAAATGGCGCAGGGAGATGAGACCTACCCTGGCAACGAGTTCATACTGACCGCGCTGCTGGTTTTGGAAAAATCACTATCTGAAGGGGTATCTCGAGCACTAGTAATGCTTTTTTGGCTTGGACGAGCGAGGTTATTTTTTAATAGCTGAGCTCACAAGGTGCACACTAACTTGTAGAGAGGTTTAAAATATGCGGTGGGATGAGACTTGCCCTACCGCCGAGTTTCATGATGCCCATACTGCTAGTTTGGCAAATATTCACAAAACCCTGTTAAATCTTTGTTCGTCAGTAGCAGCCAAACGAGACAAGCCAGGACCCTAGTGATAGGCCAGATTGCTTTAGGGGGACGAGATATCCATGACTATGACTCTTCAGACCTGAAGCACAGCTAATTTCCAGGAAACAGCATGCCGTGGAACTTCATCTTGTTCACTTGGTTATCAACGCTGGTGTGGCTACATGCGTTTCTCCGTTTGTAAGTCACCTGCGGTTTAGTCTGACGGCCGCCACCTCTTGGTGCCGTCCTTTTGACATGTGGTACGGGGCACATGCGATTTTGGGGGTGGTTCCGACGACTTTATTTCCCCCCCTGTTAGCAATGCTGTTATGGAAATTATGGCAGTGAAGGTCGGGTGAAACATAAATGGCCAAATAGTGCATGCATTCTGATTCTCAGAAACTTTCCGTGCTTTAGGTATGAAACTTTGTAGCCAGTGGCATCTCCCTCTAAAATGATCTAGCTTATCCCCAGGGTCCTAACTCGTCTCGTTCGGCTGCTATTGACGGCTGAAGTATTTTACCTAGGGGCTCCACAGTAGACCTATACTCAAAAGTTGGGTTATTTAAGACAGCTACCCTGGTAAAAGGTGTAGAGCTTTCAAATATGTGTAAGTCCAGAGGGTGTCTCCAGCTAGGGTGCATACCGAGTTTGAAGAGTCCAGGACATCTAGTTTGGCGTTGGCGAACTTGAATGCTATAGGGAGCACTGAGCGTCAAAGGTCGGGATGTACAGCACGAAACCAGGAGTAACGAGGTGGAGTCTCAACGCTAGGTTCCACCAAATCTGAAACGTCTGGTTTGGCGTTAGAGCATTTAAACCTCTATGGATCCGTGGATGGAGACTGTCGCAGCAGTGTGTGCAAGTTGTGCGGCGTTGTTTCAGGGCCATAGACTGGTGTGTATTGCGACGGGGACATGCACGTTCAAATCCAAACTGTTACAAAAGTGTGCCGTCACATTAGGAACAATTCCCCCTCCTACCCCATGTCACGTTATGTTGCACATTTCCGTGACGACCACGTTGGCTGACTCCTTTCAGTCAAAAACTGATCGCCTCGGAGAAGTGTACGCAACTGCCACCAGTCGACGGCCGTCGTCGTCCCTGGTGCGCCTGCACACATTACCTTTCCCTACTAAATACAGATGAGAACCCATTTCCGTTGCCTTCTGGACTTAAATGTCATCATGCCCGAGTGTAAAGAATCAATACCTAATTTACTACGACTTTCTATTTAATTTCCCACTTAAGGTCACTACAAGTCCTTCTGTATTTGCACTGCCAATTTTAGCGCGATCAAATTTAAAAGGTCGGAAGAGCCAACTGCAAACGGTTAGCGACGGAAGAAATGTGCGATGAACCATCCGTTGCCGTCAGTCGTCGAAACGAAACAGGACAGATCGGTACAGTGTGCTACAAGCTTTAGGCGTCTTTGTTTTTTTTTCCCCGGAAAATACGGTTTCCTCATTGTAGACCTTTACATGCTGTATCTCGGTAACGGTTCATTTTTGGATATGGGTTGGTTCCGTGCCCTCGACACTCACCCAACGTTTGTCTGTTAAGTTTATGCGACACCCTCTAGACGTATATACTCCAGACATACGAGTTTTCATTGGTGGTCGTCATCGTTTCCATCTTCCGCATGACATTGCGCGTCAGTTGGGCGATAAGTCTGTCCTCCTGTCCGGTGTTTTTCAATTTTTGCAGGAGGTACAGATGTATGACAAGATTTAGATTAGGGGTTTGAATAACATCTCTGTAATGTGTGGTGCAGTGGCAACCCGGACCACTGCACTGTGACTGAGGTTGGCGCTAATGACCACGTTGTCGACGCGCCATTAAGCCTCAATCCCCCCCCCCCCCACATATGAGTTTTCACAGAATGGGTCACGTCGAACTTTACCGAACTCGAACTTTTCGAGATTAATACACCCCAATACCAACCATTTTATTTGAAAACGGTGTCTTTTTGGTTTCGTTTTGGTTTTGTGCGTCCAGGTCTTTTAGTTTATCGTTAGTTTCTGATTAACTGTCACGCGTATTTGCTGGCAGAAGAAAAAAAAACAGGCAACAGGAATAGGACGGGTGCTCCAAAAGGCCTCCGCAGAGTAACTGTAAAAAGTCGAGGAATAAATCAAAAGAAACAAAACAATAGCCTTCAGGGATACAAAGTCAAAATCGGTGAAGATAATTTATCAGATCACACTTTAGTAAGGCTTTTTTTTTTTCTACAATATTCCGTAGCAAAACCACATGGGAAAGTAATTTAGTTGTATGCTGCTTTATTATGACTGATTATTTTTTTATTGATTATTGTTGTGACCATTATACTCCGTAAGATTGATTACTTTTGATTTTTCAGAGACAAAATCCTCAATACCCCTTTTCCAAATTTTATTGATTTGCGAACTTTAAGATACAAATAAAGCATAGATGGCATTTGTAAAATTTGAAAAGAAACCGGCTATGAATTAAAAAGCTATCGTGCGGACAGAAATTTATACAGATGGTCAAACATACAGACGGACAAACAGACGCCAGATGACCATGAGGAGCTCCTATGTTCTCCTTCGTTAGGCGCATCACGAAAACAAACAGCTGTAGCGACTACCTAGATGCAAGCGGTTGCAACCGGTGTGCACTTCCGCCACTTTCAAAAATGTTGAGGCGCACACCTCTCACGCATTGCAACAGCGATCTCTATTATGCATTCCAAAAGCAGTGACCACAACTGCCGGTTAAAAATCTGTTAGCTTTTAGGCCTAGTTTTAGGTTTTAGGCGTAATTGTCATCATCTATCTTCAATTTTGACCTGCCGTTTTAATTTCATAAGTACCATCTAACAGAGAATTGGATTCGAGAGTACGCTTATTCATTTATGCAACGCGGTACGGAGATTTACCGTTGCAATTTAAGGCCTAATTTTCATCTTTTAGGTCTAATTTATTTTGGGCCAGCCGTTTTAATTTCGTAAGCTGCATCTAACCGGGAAAATTTGGTCGAGAGTAGGCTTGTTCGTCCGTTAAGTATTGAGGTTATTTTAAATGACGTTAATGTGTGTCGTTAACGAAATCCTTACGTTTTTACGGTTGCGTACTTTCCTGTAGTGTTTAAATGCGACAATCAAATGTTATTATTTCATTGAGTTACGGCGAGGACTCCCGTTAGCTATAAAGAAGCGACAATGTTTTAATTTGCCGTATTTTTAAACTAATTTTTGGTTGCTGTATTTAATTAGTACCTTCCTAAACCACCGAACAGAGCGAACAGAACGCACCACTGTTAGAGACAGTTTGGATCCAAACTTGGCCTCGTGCGTGCGCAGTGATGTTGCGTCAGCCGTTAAGTACCTTCCTAAACTACAACACAGCTCAACCAGCTCAGCAAAGTATTCGATACGTCATACCTTCACCGCAACCAGACCTGGCTAATGGATTTGATCAGGATTGGCTAATAGATGTGACCCGGTGAGAGCAATACCAAATTGCGAACCATCACAGGGAGGTGGTTTGCCGGGGTGGAGGTTTGAGCATGCGCGAGGTAACAGTTTTGACGAAACAGATTCATCGCTGACGATGTTGACGTCAATCAAGACGCATCAACACGGATATTAGCAGGGAATAAGCCAAACTGTCACCAACAGTGGTGCGTTTGGTTCTCTTTGTTTGGACGTTTAGGAAGGTACCGAATGGTGAAATCAGTTTGTCTCTACCCGGTACCGAACCGAAGTTGAAAAAAAGCGACGGACGGACAGACGGACAAAGCAGTTGCAATAGTCTTCTCAACCGCTTCGGCTGCGCAGAAAACTAAAACGTACTTCAAAATTCAGATGAATGTTTGTTTATTCAGAACAAAAACACAATTATACAATACAGATTTGTTTTAGTATTTGAAGCCAAGTAGAAGACGGATGTCAACGTCACCCCCACTTCTGACGGATTCACTCACTTCCTGTGTCATGATCCACGCTTCTTTACCCGCTGTTCTTCGCTGTGATACACACAGCAAACGGACAGCAAATAGGGAAACTGCCCTGTCTGCGAACCACGTCGCAGCCAGCGCCCATACGTACTGGTTCGCAACTGAAAAAAAGGTAAAGCTTGACAAATTTAGGAAACATTACAAAACACACAACCACGGAGAACGGCGCGCCGTGACGGGCGAGCCCGGGGGGGGGGGCAGGGGTGCATTGCCCCTGCCCTTTATAAAGAAAATACATGCCCTATTTTGCTTGTTTGCACTGAAAAATGCTGGTCGCAGCGAAGAGAAAGGCCGTGGAGCCTTAAAAAGGGCTAAAAGAAAGCCAGAAAGCCCAAAAAGGGACCAAAAATGGAAAATAAATTAGTGACAAGCCCCCCCAAAAAAGGTTCTCAGAAAAAATTTAAAGCCTCGGCGTTCCCTGTTACTGAAAGTTGCCCCTGCCCTCTCGGATGTCTGTGCACGCTACTAAACCACGTGTAGATAACCAAATTCAGTCAATAGGTACGAACCCACAGGAATTCGGCATTCCTGCGGGTATTTCAAATACACGCATTGCAAGTTTTCATACCATATACAGGAATACTGTCCAAGATACACAAATTTCAAAAAAAATATCCGTTAACATCCGTTAACATCCGTTAACACAGAGGTGATGGGTGACGTCACGCAACAGGTCACTGCATAGAAATATATTCAGCATTTAAAAACAACACCTTCCACGAATCCATTGTTTGGATTTTTTTTTTACAATACTAAGGCATCCATACTTATAAACTGAAATCTGCAAAACTTAACCTTGCATCACTAAAACAGGCACTCAGTATTTGTAGTTTTATTGAAAGGACGCCATTGTAGCCCAACATACGTATGAAACGACTGAATCGCGATTATTTCAGTAGTCTGCAAATAGAAATACTGTGTTAAATAACAGAAACTAGCCATATCGTTTGCTTCGCTCGCTCCACTGGCGTCGATCCATGGTTCATGTAATTTATTTAATTCCAAGCTAACTAATAAACTAATTGCGATTGTTGCTCACAATTCGTTCATCGCATTCCTCAGTACGTCTGCATTTCACCTACATCATTCAAATCATACGATTTGTTTGTTTGCAGGTTTGTACGTCTTCTCCTCCAGAAGAATTCCCATACGAAGGTGAGAGATGAAAGATTGAGAGAGCAAAGTGAAACACTCATTGAAAAAGGTTTAGTTTATGTGGAAATTGCTCGCTTTGCTCGCTCAATCCATGCACCTCAGTCCCTCAGAAACACGAATGTTTGACATCCTTTTAAAACCAGGTCTATGGTTTTGATTTTTCCTTGCATCCAGTCAGTTGATACATAACCAGCTTTAAGATCTGTATGTGGTATGTTGCAAAATGCGTCGTCGTCCTTTTAGGTTATTTTTGGCGTGCATCCTTTTCCAGCTCATCTCGTTCCGCTCGAGGAGGTTTGCATGAACAAACTATGACGTCATGAACAAACATCATGAGGTTAAAAAACAAAAAACTTTGACGTTACTTTTTCAGGTTCTTTCGCGTATTTGAGCGTAATAATACCACGTAGCAGCGATGAAAATAGGCCTAACCGAAGAGACATTTAATGATCTTTCATTTAATCGTATCCCATCTTTGTAGGTGCCTTGGTTTCAGAGGAGCAAAGGTACAAAAACACTCACACACAAACGCACAAGCTCACACGCACTTGTAGATGTTAAAATCGGCAAGTTCTTAGTCATCATGAAAAGCAATTGAAGACGGTCGTTTTACTAAGTATTGATGTAGCATTACGAAATATCACTTCACCAGTATGGTTTCATTCAACTATTTTGTAGCTTCAGTGTATGTAGCTTCGGGTATGAAAAAAGAACCCAAACAAATTAAGCAGTTGTAAATACAAAAGAAAATACACACTGTCTCAATTATTAATGTCATAACTATTATCAAGTATTTGTTACAGATTAAAAAGAGATTAAAAAAATGGTAAAATTAAAATTAGATACTCGGGTATAAAAATAACAACCCTTATTACTGAGACATAAGTGGTAACGGTAATGATACCAAAATTGGATCAAAACCGTCAAAACGAAGTGGGGAGGCTGGTTTAAAAGTACCGGTGATGGAGACAAACCTCGAACCGTACTGGTTGGGACTAAGTCAGGGAAAAAAGTTGAGAGATAAATTATTACAGTTAACAACAATGACTGGATGATAAATCCCTAGACATCTAAATAAAAGCTCAAGAGTATAAATTTCTTTAAATTCAAACAGACGAAAAACGGATGTACGGTCTATTGTACTGCATACTACTGCAGCATTTTCTATTCTCATTAAAAATATATTAAACGATCCTTTCACGTAACAATAAATCGTCCGAAGACTTCAAGGTAGTCAGCATTACGTCAAAATAACGTTTCGTTTAGTGCTGCAACACCGGGAAAACTAAGAATGAGAAGCATACCGTGTTTTTGTCCATGAGCTGATCTCAACACCATGAGTACAAGTTGTAGAGTGTGCTTGCATCACGCCTAGCGAGTTGTTTTTGAAAAATTTAGATGATGTGGCTCGCATCCTGCACCAACGCAAAAGTCAAACTTTTTTTTTATAGCAATTAGGAAGTCTTGTAAGAATGTAGGCATTTGTACACTTTACTGGTAGCAAAATGTCTGCCTTCACATGGTAGTATGATAAATAATCACGCACAAATCACTATAAATCATTATGGTGTAAAGGAAACATAATTACCACAAAAGCGCAAAAAAATCACAAAAAAAACACAAAAGCGCAAATCGAAAAGGAAATACAATACCACAAAAGCGCAAAAGGCAAAGGAAACACAATACCACAAAAGTGCCAATCGCAGTGGAAACACAATACCACAAAAGCGCAATTTGCAATGGAAACACAATACCACAAAATTGCAATTCGCAATGGAAACACAATACCACAAAAGCGCAATTGGCGATGGAAACACTACCATAAAAGCGCAATTCGCAAAGGAAACACAATACCA
>JAHWFP010019831.1:28879-42673 GCA_023313725.1 Lithobius niger
AAAGCGCAAATCGCAATGGAAACACAATACCATAAAAGTGCAATTCGTAATGGAAACACAGTACCACAAAAGCGAAAATCGCAAACTCGTATGTTTTAGTGCGCAACTCCTTTCCAGATTTAATTTCCTGATATCGAAGGTCGCCGGAAATTTCTTGGAAAGGAGTTTAGTGCTAGAACACACGAATAAAGGCACGCTGGCATTTGGCGCGAGTATTTTCGTTTTCTTTCCGCAAAACGATTCTCTTAAAGTAATTTTGTTGACGATTTCGATTTCGAATTTCGATTTACGAAGTAATTTTGACTTACATTTTATAATGTTTTACGATTTTTACAATTTTTACAATGTTTTCTTCTTTTTGGCATAGCGATGCCAACCCCCATCCCATTCCATCATCCTGCTTGTAATTTAGTTTGCTTCAGCGTTGGTAGTTCGTATTAAGTAGGCCTAAACCTCATTTTTGTGCCACTCGTCAACTCAGTTAAACGTAAAGCTCCGAATCCCGACGAAAAGCATCTTCGTGTGTCCGTAAAGTTAAGATTTACGTAGGTGACGTCATTCAAGGTCATCTACATTCTGTCTTCCAAACGGCGCAAGATTTGTATGCGAGCAGCAAACCGGATAAACTGCGAAAACAGGTTGAAAATCGGAGCATAGTTGCAATAGTTAAGAGGAAAACAAAATAACAACAAAGTCTTCTCTGAACGTTTACCGCCATGCAGTGAAGCTCAGGGGCTGCCTGTACAAGCGAGTGCATGCGTTCCGTGTCTTACATGTAGCAATGAGTGCAGTTAAATTTTAGATTGCAGTAAACGGATACGGATTAGGCCTAAAGTAATGAGCTATCATTGACAACACAGAAAGTCACGTTCGGTATGTGATTACTTTCTGATTTTACGTTTATTTATTCTTTTTGGGCCGAAGCCTAATGCCCTTTTGAGTGATTTCCAGGCCGATCGCAACAATCGCCCAGCAATGAAAAAATGTTTTGTCGTTACGAATCCCCTCACTTTAATCCAAAGGTGTGAAAAACCAAAACATTCGAATGCCCGCACTTTTTAACAGCTTCTTAAATCATTATGTCATTACAGATTCCTTCCATTACAGGGTAAATTATAAGTTTATATGGTGAACAGGAAGCAATTGACAAGATGAATTAGCGTCGCTTGCTCAATGGCATTTATATGTCTGCCACCTAGGACTACGCAGATACCTCCTCCCCTCCCCCTCTTCAAAACAACGCGCTTTCATCGGCTATTTTTTCCAGGAAAAAGTGTTTCAAGAAAAATGCGGGATAGGCCTACGATCACAATACGCCAAAAATAAGGTGGTCGGATGGGAAAATAGGTTTAAAGGTGGGGGCATTCGTATGCGCAAATAAATTTGTTTTTTTTTTTAAGGGAGGGGGGCGGAATTTTACCTTGTAGTAGTAGTAGGCTAATTGTAGCATTATTCGAACGTACATGTTACCGACTGGAAGTCATGACATAAAAAACTGAGGGGAGGGGGGGGGCGGCTGAGAGGTACAGGAATGAAAGTGCCCCAAAGAACGAGGCTAAAAATCTTTGAAAAAATTTGACTTATCCGCTGTTTACTTCATTTTTTTTTTTTTTTGATTATAGCGCCATACATTCCACAACACAATAAAAAAATAATCGTACCCTACAATACGGTGGTCGTACATTTTCTAGTAGCAGGGGGCGAAAAGTGGGATGTAATTTTCCGACTCCCCCTACCCCCCGAAAAAAAGGTTTTCCGCCTTTGGAAATGAAGTGTGGGCATTCGTAACAACAATGCGTTTTAGCGGTTATGGCAACTGGGCTGGATGTCACTTAAAGGGGCCGGAAAAAAAAGGCGCCGGAAAAAAACGATAAATGTAAAACCAGAAAATAATTACATACCGAACGTGGCTTGTGAATGATGGCTTAATACTTTAGAACCTAATCTGTATCATGCGGTTGTTTTCTTTTATTGCATTCTGAACTGCTTTCGATCAGTTGCATTGATTGATGCAGGAAAAGACTCAGATCACATACGTACACTCGCTTATGAGGCAGTTCACTGCATGACAGTTAAAACGTTCAGGGAAGACTTTGTTGCTATTTTGTTTTCCTCATAACTATTTCAATTATGCTCCGATTTTCAATCTGTTTTCGCAGTTTGTCATGTTTGATGCTCGCGTACAACTTTGTAATTCACTTTTTTGCCTTATCTTGCGCCGTTTGGAAGATAGAATGCAGATGACCTCGAATAATTTTTTCAAGGTCATTGAAAATATATTCATTGTTCCCCATGTCTGACTTACATTACAAACATGTGTTCAGAATTAACATACGACCATTATATTGGTAGCTATTTGCGCGTGACCAGATTTTTGACTCGCCCTATATTATTTCATTTAAACTCATACCTATTACTCGGTGGAATTAGCTAGACGAAAGAGCTTAGTGTTTGTCATCACGACTTTACATGACCGAAAAGCTTGACGGGAATCCTTAACAAGTTTTGTTTTGGGATATATATAGATCTTTTTGCCAAATTCAATGATGAAATCCATTTATTTTAGTTTATCGGTGACCATTCAGCCACGGATAATACTTTGATTTATACAATAACTGAGCAAAAGAGCGTTGTCCTTACAATGTAAGTCGAGCATGGTGCTTGTTTAACGGACAGAAAACAAAAATTCTTACTCTTGTGCTATTGTATAATAATAATAATAATAATAATATCCTTTGCTGGTAAGCAAGGTTAACAGCAGGGCGCAAGGCCGCTTATGCCGCACCCAAGAGAGAGAATAAAATTAAGTAAAAACTGGTTATTAGGTCCGCCTTAGAAAATGGTCAAGTGGTAATTTGCGAATGATCCTCAGAAAAGCAATGACCGAGGTGGCAGATACAGCACACTCCAGAAGCGAGTTCCAGATCTTGACTACACGGAGAGCCAAAAAATGCGTCCGGCAGTCTTTTCGCGATTCGGAGACCTGCAATTCATAATAGTGGCCCCTTGTCTGAGTAGCTGAAGAAAAATCGAAAAAAGGAAGGTCGATTGGCAATTATCCCCGTACAATTCGAAAAGTCAGTGCAAGGTCGGCCCAAATCCGACGTAACTCGAGTGGCTGAAGTCCCAATCTAGATAGACGATCAGCAGGAGGGTGATCTATAAGGTTAGCTACACGTTTTGTGAACTGACGTTGAACAGCCTCCAGGCAGTCAATGTCGTGTAGGAGATACGGTGACCATACAGGGCTTGCATATTCGAGCAACGTACGTAAACCTTAAACACCCAAACGTTTTGGTATTTCCTTTATTCTTATACAGTATGTTAGTTTGAGAATATAGTTTTTTTTTTTTTAATAATGGCACACTGTATTTGATCTGTCTTGCAGGGCTTTGAGGAAGGTCCGTATGAAAGAGTGGGCATGTTGCTACCATTCAAGTGTGCGAATGTGCGGCGCGTTATATCAGCCCACGTCTCTTCTAAACATTACGTTCCTTGCATTCCAACAACAATAATATATACTGTAAGGGTGTGTTTCTGCACCGATCTCTGTTCGCGTTATCATCGCTAAAATTCAAGTGTCGTAGCGAAGATGTCATATGGTAACAATGTAACTTGGGTACATATACATTTGGGCAATTTCATGTAGTCGTATATTCCACGATCATAAGATAAAGAATTCCTCCCAGCAACTGAACAACATCGTTACTGAATTACTTACGCTGCAACGGCAACTGCCAAAAAGCCATCCGGTTCCTTTTGGCAACGCATTCTCTCGCACCTAGCGTCATTGTACCATGTTGTGCCCTCGCTCACTTGACGGCCCTGACGCCAACAACTGTCGCCTATATATAGGGAAAGAAATTTCTTTATTATTAACATATGGCAAATGTGGCGAAGAAACAAGGCACTCGAAAATATCGAAAGCTCTGAGTAGCCACGGCAATGCGCTCAGATTTATGTTAAACTAGCATCGTACCCGGCTTCTCCCAGGGATTTGTTTGACCCGTGGTTGTTTCTCAGTATTTGCTCGGTGCTGCCTGATCGTTCACTGCAACAGTCGATTTTTGTTTGTGTAACACTCCCCCTTTCCGCCAATCCTCTCCCTCCTCTCTTGGTTTCCTTCCCTTCCTCCTCTTTGCCATGTAATACTTGCTCTTGAGATTACCCACGGTGTTTGGTTAGAAGGATAATTGTTAGTCGAGGCAACAATGTGCCAATTTCAACTTCTTTTCAGGGCAACAACGTCCCAGTTTGAACTTCAAGCCAAAGAATTGACAACTCGCACGTTTTCATTGTTCCCCTTCCGGGGTTCGTTGCGGTTGCTTCATTTCTGCTATGAGACTTTGGTTTATAATGTAAGACTAGCAGGACGCGTGCATACTGCAGATTAATTGAACTTCTATCACATTAATATCACATTAAGAATGGAAATCAAAAACAAACAAACAAATTATAACAGTTTACTGAATTGTTAAAAGATACCGCCAGGCTACGTAGATGTATGTATTTTGCAAATTCACAACTAGTAAGTGTAGAATTAAAAAAATAAATAAACTAAGTTTAATTAAATTTTATTAATTTTTTTTTTTGGGGGGGGGGATGTAGTGTCCTTATCCCAAATTGTGGTATATGTACGCGTGATTAGCCTCATATCCCAGTGGATGGATCCACTTTAATAGCCACGGGTTAAGAGGCATGACCCATGAGACGCCCACTGGAAGTCATAGAGGGGGAAAAGTATGGGTAAAGCTAAAAATGGACAACTAACCTAGCCGCCGCGTTTTGCCAACAAATAACGTTTTCAAACAGTTTGCTATGGCACTTTCCTCGATAACACAAAGGCGAATGGTATTTGATCTGCTTCCTGATTATGTTTGCTTACCTTCCCTCCCCTTTCCCCCAACCATAATAGGTGCTTCCAATTTGGATAACAATATCTCACGGCCTTGAGCCCTCGACTACACCGCCCAGCAATGCAGCAGTGGTGGTGTAACAGCGAAATGACCACTTCAAAAATATTTTTTTCAGTACATTTTTACTCATTATTATATTTCTACCGTAAAACTTACAGAGAATATACACGTAAATTGTCGGTTATTGACTTACAATTCTTATGGCACCCGCGCCACACTGAGGCCAGGTCGCTGCGGCCAACGAGAATGCTTACCGTAGATGTAGCTCCACGCACTTGGCCGCCGCAGAGGCCACTGGGATCCCGGGCAGCGTGCATGCGGCCACAGGCGACCATACTTGCTCCGTTTTCATTTTTCACCATGTGATCGAGAATGGTCAATGAAAAACGGACGTGGCCTCGCGCGGCACGTCTCTGTGGTTTTTGGCCGCGACGACCACTGGCCGTACCACCTGGGGCGAGTTGCTCGTCAAACGCGAGCGTCTAATATGACGCGATTTTGACGTAATCATTGCCATGTTTACACACGAAGTAGCCAACGATTCCGTCAAAATCGCGTCATATTCGACGTTCGTGTTTGACGAGAAACTCGCCCCTGACCGACCGGGTGGCCTTAAATTTTTGCAACGGTGAGTTAAGAAAAAAACAAATATATTACTATGGTTCGGTGGGAGCAGCTATCCCTCTAGCTTTACTGCAAGTAAACGCCACAAACGTGTGATAAATAGTAAGCCTTTAGAACGTTCAGAGTGCAACTGTCAAATTACACAAATTTACGCCTAAATTCACAAATATAGGCCTACCGTACACGTGACACCATCTAGTGGATTGCAAACATACTATTGCTAAACTTCCACGCGTGTAGCGTTAAAATAGTCTAGATTTTAACCCCACCCCATCCCCTACCCTGTCAGTTACCATGGGAATAAACCAGCAACTATAGTAAAAAACAACGTTCATGACTAACATAAAAAAAAACCGGAAATCGGTCCCAATTGTAGGACCACATCATGTAAAACAGTGTGATGACGCACCTCCTCCCCTTGGCATCTCACCCCATCACTCAGGTGTGTAAGCAAGCATCGCACTCTCTTTAGAAGTTGCAAACACCACTCTGTCGTGTGATGTATAGTTCCTTTAATTCTAGCCCAATTTTGGGTTTAGATTTTTTATGCTGGTAATGACTCTCTTGCCTACGAGTAGAACTGACGGAACTTTTTAAGCGTTAAGTTTTTTAATGCTAGATTTTTAATGGAAACTTTTTAAGCCTAGCTCGCCTATCTCTTTATATGCTAGCTTTTTGACCCTAACTCTATAAACACTTGCTCTTTAATGCTAACTTTTTAATCCTAACCATTTGAATGCTAGCTTTTTATTGCTAACATTTTTACCCTATACCATTTAAACGCTAGTTTTTTTATTCTAACCTTTTAACACTAATTCTTCAAACGCTAGGTTTTTAATGTAAAACTTTTAACACTAAATCTTTAAATGATATAGCTGTTTAACACTGACTTATCAACCCTAACTATTTAAACGCTAGCTTTTTAACGTTAAACCTATTACACTAAATATTTAAATGCATCAAGACACACGCTAGTGTGTCGCCCGCCAAGATAAACGATAACATCCAGATAAAAAATATATATGAGCATGGCGACCACTAGATACGTTGTGTCTTTACAGCAAAGGCAGTTTGGCTGTTTTCAGCCATTTGAGGATAAATAACAATGCGACAGAAAAGGCTGAAACTTGTTGGATCGGGAGACTATGGTCGCCTCACAATATAAAAGTCATTATTAATGACACAGGTTACCGTTTTCTTGTTCAAAAAACGACCTGAATAACGTTGATATTTCCCTAATTATTTAGCCTACTACTTAATACTTACTAGTAACGCTTTATTTGTATCATGAAAATAAATTCTTCCATGCGGTGAATAAAGCTGGTTCTTAGCTCATTTTACAGGTATTGCTCTGTAGATGTGCTCTTTTACATGGACCTTTCTAATTGGTCAAGTGGTTCAGGGGTTAGGGAGCATACAAACGACCAAATTGATTGTTTTACATTGTTTTAAAAATTGTTCATTATGCAACAATGCCAAACTGAACATTAAATAAATCCATGCGTTTGCAAGGAGATTCTTCAGAACTAATAAGAAATAGTAATTATTTGAAAAAAAGGTGATTGCTGTCCTCAAAATCTAACGAAAGCCAAAAAAAAAAAAAAATGGGCCAGAAAACTAAATTGGTGTGTCCATCTCATAATTACTAAGAAAAAAATTGATTTCATCAATTTGAACCAAAAAAAATCTCATGTCTACCCCAAAACAAAACTTGTTAAGTATTCACGACAAGCTCTTCGGCCGTGTGAAGTCGTGATATCAAACGCCAAGCTCTTTCGCCAAGCTAATCCCACCGAATAAAACTTCAAACGTTAAATGAAATAATTGAAAATTGCGCTGTAAACAATTTTCATATATTTCATTTAACCTTCGAACTATTACTCGGTGGGATTAGCTTGGCGAAAGAGCTTGGCGTTTGATATCATGACTTCACACGGCCGAAAAGCTTGGCGGGAATCCTTAACAAGTTTTGATTTCGGGTATAGATTAATACCTATACTGTTTAAAACTTTCTTTAAACTTTAAGTTTAAACTCTTTAAACGATAACGGAAAGCTTTAAAGGCATGTGGTAATGCCAAGAACTTACTTGTAGGAGCCATTCCCAAACTCCAGCTTCCGACAAAAGAAGAGAAAAGGATGACGATGGTGACGTATGCTTCCATTGCTTGTTCTGCAACGAATTTGGTATCAAAAGGGTAATGAAAAACGCTACTTTGTTTCTATGGAAACACTAACTTGGCGACTATCAACAGTTGCCTAACATACTACAACTGACAATACTGGCTACTCATTAGAAGTTGTGAACCTTTTTTGTTTTGTTTTATTGTTATTTCCTTTTCACTGATAACTGGTGAATGTCAACCGATGGATTTTATTCGAAAGGGCATCCGGTACATAAATGAAGACAAGGACGGATGGGGATATATATTTTTTTAATTAATGTCTGGATGTTTTTTCCACATACGGACTGGAAAAAAAAAAAAACCATAAATTGCCAACACAAAGAACTGGTAGTTTGTTGCTAGCTTTTGTAAAAATTACAATCTACGTCTTCAAAATGGGCCATTCATGAAGAAACGCATTATACTACATAATTCCCTCAGATTGTTCTTATAGCTGAGAATACAAAGAAACGTGATGTAAAAATAAAAATGGCCCACAGCGGTCTATCAAACCTGACTGGTGATTGAACTGTAAAATAATTGAATTTTTTTTAATAGCGGGGCAGTTGTTAGGTGACATTCTTGGCGTCGTTTGTTATTAGGCCTAGAATAAAACCGTAAATTACCAATGCAAAGAACTGGTAAATTGTAGACTGTTCTTTGTACCTTAAAATTACGGTCCACGTCATTAAAATGGACCACGTCATGACGAAACGTATCGCGCTAAACACTTCCCTCAGGACGTTCTCAGCTGAGATTACAGCGCAGTGTGGTGTAAAACTATAAATGGCCCACACCATCACACCCGACTGGTGACTGAGCCGTAAAGTAACTGAAATTTTTAACTGATGGGAAGTTGTTAGGTGACATTCTACTAGTTGTCGTCGGTGTTATTAGGCCTAGAATAAAGCCGTATATTACCGATCCAAAGAGCTGGTAAATTGTAGAGTGTTCTTTGTACCTTAAAATTACGGTCCACGTCATTAAAATGGGTCATTCATGACGAAACGTATCGCGCTAAACACTTCCCTCAGGGCGATCTTATTTGAGATTACAGAGTAATGTGATATAAAACAAAAAATGGCCCGTAACCATCAAACTTGACTGGTAATTGAACAGTAACATAACTGACATTGTTACCATTGGGGTAGTTGTATTAGGTGGCATTCTAATAGTTGGCGCCATGCATTAGAACAGCGGTTCCCAACCTTTTCGCATTAAAAGCTATATGGTGTAGTAATCTGCAGATACACAGCTCAAACAGGTACACATTTTTGCAAATGACCATGTGATCCTCCCCACAGGCATTTTTCCACAGTATTCGTCTCCATTGGAACTAGCGTCCATTGGTGGCCTTCCTCCTCCTCCAACCGACCATTGCTGTTTTTTTTTTAATAAAATGAATGCTACTGGTAAGCCAATGCAATTTTAAAAACAGTTGACAGCAGGTGTAAGACTGTCATTGGCGATTATTTTGCGATGCAGTTTAAAAAAAAAAATTCACCAATGATCTTCAGGGCGTATTTACGCAATGACTCGTATTTGCATTTCGCAACTAGAATTTAATCGCGATGGCAAAGGTGTCGCTGCCGTGGTAACTCCAATATCCTAGATTAGCTAAATCAGACATCGTTTGATGCTTGCAGTCTTATAATCCGCGACGATACGATAAAGATTCCTCTTGATGAAACAATTTTTCCCAATCACGTCTGAACTCGCATTACTGACTGCTTTCATTGCGAGCCGGCGTAGCTAAAATCACTGCCGTGTTGGAATTTCAGATGATTTCTAGCTTATAGCTGCGAGAATGCAAAGGCAGGTCGTTACATAAACGCACCCTTTGACGCTTGCAGTACCTCGTGCCTCCCCTGCAGTTGCACCACAGCACCCAAGGAAGGCACGCTTCACAGGTTGTGAAATAATGCTAGAACGTAACTTATTTATTGCTTGTGTAATCAGGGGGTTGCAACTGTACTAGAAACAATGCATTCCAAACTTTCGCATTCTGCCTTCCTTCCAACGCTTGGCCGATGTCAATAACGCCAACATGGCACCAGCCAACATCCGGTTCTCGTCTGAATGAGATCTGATGAGATTCGCCGAAGGCCAATCCTACAATATATTTATTTATTTATTTTATTAAAAATATTACTGTAACTTCTCTTATAAAGAGCATGACAATATTTTCTGATTAAACGAACAATTTCACGAATCTCATTCAGGCGAGAACAGAGGCGAGTGTGAGAACAGGCTACAACCGTGGGCGCCGTCATATCAAAAAATATGGCGGCGCCTAGTTTTATTCCGTTCTCGCCTCTGCTCTCGCCGGAATGAGATTCGTTGAAATTGTTGTTTAAATCTGAAATTATTGTCATGCTTTTCATGGGGCGTGACAATAATTTTGTAAATAAAATAAATAAATATAAATATATTGTAGGATAACCATATATCGTCCTGGGATACACATACCCATAATTCATTATTTGTGTCGTAATTGTGCGATGAAGGTAACACATGTATTGAGCAGGTTGCCACAAAGTGAAAAACGCTGTATATCTTAAAAATGATGCAAACAGCAATTTCTAAAATCGAACAGCTATTCGAAACTTAGTTCAAACTTTTGCCTGTGCCATGATAAATTTTGCAGTGTATCACAGTGTAACTGTAGCCATGCGTGTTTCACCATACTCGTCGGACTTGTATTTCTCCAACATTGTGTACCCTAGGGAGCTTGGATTATACGTAGCTATGATAGGGTGGACCCACAAGTTGGACGCGTCTGAGCTAGAACGCAGCTATTTCCCCGGGTAAAGTATACACTAAATACTAAATAAATAGCCGTGTCAATCTGACTTAGCGGTAGGACCTTGGCCTTTGATTTCAGAGGTCGTGGGTTCGATTCCCCGCTCAGGCAGTTTGACATATAAGTCCAAAAGGCAACGTAAATAGGTTTGCATCTGTATTTAGTTAACCAATTTCGAGCCCATTGGCTTTCCGTCCCGTTTAAAGTATACACGAGCGAGATTCAGTGTTGATGACGTTATTGCTCCCAAACCAATCCTCGAAGCAGACGACGCTTAGTTTTTCGAAACCAACAAATAGATTTATTTCAACTAGCGAGTAGTCTTTAACGAAACTAATGAATAATTATGGAATATCTGATCGTTCAATCTTTACTGAACGTTAAAATACACATTATTAAAACAAAACGACAAATTCTTACCAGATTACCCACGACGAGAGTAGCTGACGTCGTTGCGTCGAAACCAAAACAACGGCATACTTGACGGCATGCTTGTGGCGGTTCTCTCCATCTGATAACAAACGTTGCTATTTTCAGTCGCATTGTCGATTGCACTGGTAGGTTAATGCACTTTAAAACAATTTACACGATTATAGCGGTCGGGCTTACGTTTGATGACGAGTACTCGTTCGTTTGGTAGCCCAATTTTGTGTCGATTCATCAGCAAAATCAAAAGCCAATGAGATGCAAAAATCAGTAAAATGGCGCGAAAAATGGGAGCAGAGACGTCAGACGCGTTTGTGGTCTGTAAAGCAGCTCCCAAAATCTCGCACGGTTTCTCACGGAAATGCGTAATAGTAAGTGGGTCCACCCTATCAAAGCTACGTATAATCCAAGCTCCCTGGTGTACCCCATGAAAATCATCGTGGCGGCTGCCATCCTATAATCTCGAAGCGGGCGTATCAATGCTGGCTGCACCTTCGGTCATGAATTTGCATGAATTTGCATGAATTTGCATGAATTTGCATGATAAACGCAGTTTACCATATATCGTCCTAGGTGTAATTCGTGTTAGCGGGTATTCCCTAAGCAAATATATTCAGAAATGCCAGACTATAGGCCAAATATGTAAATTCTCTCCCCCCCCCCCCCCCCCCCCCAAAGGTCGGGGGGGTTCATAAAGTGTAACCTCTGACGCCTGTGTTCATCACTGCATTCCCGACTTAACCGAAACTAATCCAATCATCGATCCAGAATATACCGAATCTGAAAAAAGAAAAAGATCAAGTACATTAGCCTATAGGCTTTAGTTTTTAATAACAAAAGTCTTAACAACCTCAACCTCGTGCACCATTAATCAGAGATTCATACTTCATTCTTTCCTATTATATCCTGAGATTTGCTGTCGATCTCAATGTCATCAGTTATTTCTGCCTTGCTTCAACCCCGCTAAAAGGTGGCCTTTCACAGTGGCCCTTCACGTGGTAACATAAGGCACTATATCTTTACGGAGAGAGTGGTGCTAGTGCTAGACCTGGATTTATCATCTGGGGTTTGTTGTCTCTGCTCCTTACTTACATCAACAGTTTCAAGTCGCACCTGAACCACTGTGTTTTTCTGGAAGACATGGCTGCTTTACTTTTCGTTGTTTTTTTTTTTGGGGGGGGGGGGGTTGGGTAGGTGCTTCACGAGCACTTGAGCCATACGCCGTCCTTTTTTCCTCTTTGCGGCTGAACCACTTTTTTCTGGAAGGTGTGCTTCTTGGAGGGGGGGGATGGGGGAGGGGTTAGTTGGGTGGGTGCTTCTTAAGCGCTTGAAAAGCCACACTCGTTTGTGGCTGTGTTCACACTGCCTGATGAATAATGTATTGAATTTGATCCTATGGATGTAACGTTACTGAAGTGTGAAAATGTAGGCTACTTTTACCTCTCTGAGGATGACCTACGCTGTAGTGGTCGAAAAATAAGTATGTTTTTCTTATTGTTGTACACTTGGCTTTATTTTCCTCTGAGATATCTTCAACTATGACTTAATGAAAGCAAATTCCCGTAGCTGGCATTCATCAAAAGCGCAAATTGTTTAAACACAAACTTATGACACAGCAGCGAACTTTTTGGACTTGTAAAAAAATACCAGAGTTAGACCAATTATGTATGTGGCCTACCTCAATTAAGAAATCACAAACCTGAGAGGGACTACATCATTAATGTTATTTATTTTATTATAAACAACTTTATTTTTAACTTGCACTAGTTTTCCATATTATTTTGTGTGATGTTTTACTCGAATTACCTTCGTCCCTTTTTTCTTTAATCACCTGCTGCTAAATTGGGATTTTTATTGTAAATAATATTCTTCTAAACAATCTGCGAGATGTGAATAACTTTAAATTGTAAGTTGCACGCATGTATTTTAAGAATATTTACGGGAAACATGTTTTTAAAACTGATTCAACTTAACTGTGTTTTTTTTTCACATGTACTCTGCAAAGGAAGGGTCTCAATTGCTTTACGTGCATAATTTTTTTCATGGAAAGCGTGTGACTTAAAAAGATTACACAAAACTCAGTTTCAAGATTGCTTTCTGTCAATCTTTGACGTGCGGCAACTTGTTTTAGAGAAGCACTTTAACTCCATTACCAACCATTCACTCGAAACAGTGTGAAACATGACATGACACCTCTGCTGTATTTTACAACATGAAGGAACAACAAAGCTTTGAATCAAATAAAATTTATTGTTAAGATAAACTCTGCGTGCTTACAGAGCTGTAACCATAAAGTTCACCTTGATTAATTTTCAGTGAGCGCATTCTTTTTTACACTTTGCTGATTATTTTTCAGCCACATTATAATAATTGTTTTATCCCTCCACCGGTCTACCCTTTTGACACTTACTTTATAGTACAAAATACTTCCAAACCTAATATTTACAGCCAAGTTTGCATTTTCATCACACCTGTGGTATTTTTCCACAGCTGCCAAAAGGATGTTACACGAATCATATGGAGAAGAATTATAGAACAAGCAATTTCATGCCACATTTTTCACGGTCGTTCGTTGGGGGGCTGCATTTAATCAAATCGAAGTTAATCCGTTTTCATTTCATCAAACCTCTCACACGGTGAACATCCGTGAAGCCAGGATTTGTGATTTGGAGGGGCACAGGAAATGAAAATTTACAAGCTAACATATTCAGCAAATTTTGCACTTTTCAAATTACTAGAGAGCTTGTTTTTAGAAAGTTTCCTATGTAATGACAAATGTCACCTAACTTAAGACAAATAATGAGTGAATATGACGATGATCAGGGGAAAAACGAAACAAATCGAGTATGCTTGCAATTGTGC
>JAHWFP010019831.1:48216-62588 GCA_023313725.1 Lithobius niger
TCTGCCGCCGGGGAATTTGGGTGGGTGTTCTTCCACTTAACATCTGCTGCCGAGGAATTTGGGTGGGTGGATACCTCGTGCATCGTTTCTATATATTATTATTATATCATTATTAAGACACATAAAATTGTGTTGAAAATTAATCAATCGTGTTGGTGTCCTTTGCTTGGGGGTGTCAGGCCCTGTCAGTGGCCTTCTTGAGTTTTTTCTCAAATGATAGAGCATAAAACACCGTCAGAATTACAGTATGTGGAGACACCCCTAAGAGATCTGGCAGGGAGACACCGGTGACAAACCTGAGCTTCCTGCACAATGGATCAAACTTTGAAGAACCTAGCAGAAAATGTTTTACAGTTTCAATCCCGTGTCAAAAGAAAACCGTGTACAAACACTGCCATTTTGATCAGTCAGGAAGCCATTCCGAGGGGCTTGCACCACGTGAAAAGAGGAATTTAACAAAAGCAATACAGCCGTTGCATTCTTCACTTACAACAATGAAGTAATTCCATGGTACCAATTGGCTTTAGAACATGGGTAGGGTAGATTATTAGGTAGCGACCTTTTGAAAACATGGAATAAAATAATACCTGCTTTCATCAACGGCACCAGAAGGCAGCACTTGTCAGGTTCTCATAGGAGGCTATACTTAAAATAAAACATGGCGGCATCGTTACCATGGTAAGCATGGCAATAGCGACAATACCTTCAGAAATCGACGAAATACTCGTGCGTGGGCAACATCCGAAATTGAAGAACTTATTCTGTGTTCGATTTAAACCGTATTCAGTTCGTTACAAGAAACGCGAACACGGAAAAAAGCTCTGAACGGCCATTAGCATGCTTCTTGAAATAAAAAATAAATAAAAAAAACATGCGTTATACTTAGCGCCACTCGTAACTACAACTCGTTTGAAAATTGAATGTTGGATTAAAAAAAGGAAAACTTGATCGAACAGTATGATCTATCTTAAAATTATTTTAATGTCCTAATCTGACATGTGATAGTTTTTAAGTGATTAATTTGTTATTCTCATCATGATCAGTTTGATTTAGTGACGCTAAATATAGCTTCGATCCCCATGATGCTTTGTGCTTCCTGTTACTTGACGACAGCGCCCTCTGGTGGTAAATCGCTGAAAGCAAGTTCTAGTTTCATCCAAATGTTTAGTGTTGTCAGAGAGAGGGTGGCACTACCTATAGATTCTATCCTGGACTTGGGGATGTGATCACTACTTGCAACAATCAACTGTTAACTATGGACTTGACTTGGCTTGGCATTATGGAGTTGATCAATTTAGAAAATTAAATTACCTCATCCTTACCTTCATGTTTACTAGACCTCTTTCCTCGAGTAGGTAACCTCCAAGTTTCTCTAATATCTCTTCACATTGCTGACTGCAGTGGATTTTAAGCGCTATTGAACAACAAATTGGCGTCTTATTAGTAAAGGTTTAGGTCAAACTGCAGGCCAGATAGGCCAGAGTTACAAATCTAGTATTCAAACCTATTTTTTATCGTGTTGATGTTGGAATGAATTATTTTGTTTTTCAGATAAATAACGTGCGATTTATTTTGCTGCTATCCACTGCGAATTCAAAACTAAGATAACAGCTTGACTTGAAACATTAACATTTACAGTTATTTCCTACCTATAGGCGTAGGCTTACAAATTAGCAAACGAAAAACAGTTACGCCCAATGTTAAATGCCAACTTCTTTCTTTATTGTACGGTATTTCAAGTTATAAAGGCTCACTAAAATAACAACAAAGTTTTAGTTATAGCAGTGCTTATTGCCCCCCCCCCCCACAATAAGCACTGCTACTTGTGTGGATTTTGCAATAAATAATATTAGTTAAATAGCGTGGGAAAATATTGAAACGATAAATTCAGTAAGCACAACAACTTGTGTGTATTTTGCAAAAAAAAAAAAAATAATAATAATAAATAAATCTTCTTAACTTTACTGGAAAAAAAATCCAAACTGCACATTGTTTCTTCATTTGATCACTGACCGGAATACAGGCACAGTGAACCACGCGCAGCCATCTTCTTAGCTACCATAAAGACATCAATTAACCCCCCCCCCCCCCCCGCCCCCCGTTCCCCAATGACATGACGCCTCTGGTTGCAGTGTAATAAGTTTGGAACTACTAGTTGAAATCAACGCAACCCTACTGTTACAGTCATAAGAATCTCAGAAGGATTATCATTCACGAAATCATTTTTATTTTCAAGTAAAGAACAGGAACAAGTATTCTTTCTTAACCACTTAAGCCTCCAGTAGCCTCCAGTAGCAACGTTTATTTCCGGTTTTTTTATCAACACGAAAAACTTTTTTTTTTTAAGAGTAATTCGCGCCTGCTAGGGATTAAAAATAAGTTTTTTTCCTTTCTTCTGGCAGAGCACACGCCTACCAATGATCGGATTTCTGCATCTGGTCGGTCGTCTTTCCCGCAGAGCAGTCTACAATGCTGGTAACATGCAGGGAGCTCCACTGCTGCTGGTAAAAAAAACGTCGATGACAGTTTTTCAGAGGACTCAAGAAGAACCGGCACGCATATTATAAGCATGTTATGGTCTGCTGTTGAATGACATAAAAACAATGGTTATGACAATAATTTGGCTCGTGCCACATCAGGCCCACGTGCTTTCAGCTGCAAACCGCCTTTCAGAGTATGTTGCTTCCCCATACCACTCTTTACCCGGGTAGAAAAATAGTTATTTGCAAACGTTTCCTAGCAAGCTGTTCAGGTGTGTTTATAAGGGTGCCCCAAAAGTCTCATTTCTGCACCCAATTAAAAGGCCTACAGTCTTAAGAGTACACATTTAAGCTACAGAACCAACTTTTGCCCCTAATATTAGGGAGACGTCATGAGCCTACAAAGGGGTGCCTGGTAATTTTATTTCTGTTTCTTGGTAAATAGACCTACGGTCCCAATTAGTGAAATGTGTGCATAGCTAAACCAAGGGAATGGTAAAAGTAACATGTAAATTGAATAAACGGTGTGTGTTTAACACCACCCTCAATTTATACTTCCGTTCCCCAGATGAGGACTTCCTGCAGATAGGCTGTAACATGCTGGACATCCCTCATTTAGGATTAAACGAGATCCCAGTAAAATAGGGGCCTACAGCATTAACCCATTGGTTCTGTGCTCTTGGAAGGGAACCGTGGTAAAGCTAATCCGATTTGCTGAAGCCCCCCCCCCTCCCCTCCACCAGATTCGATGGTGGGATGAACATCGTCATCAGGTCCTATCGCATGAAATGTTTCGTTGGGTACCTACACGATGGAATCATTCGTCATGTATTGTGTGATGGAACTCGTAAAGCTGAACGTTTCTTAGAAACCATTCTTCAGAACAGAGTTTTCAACCTTCTTGAGGATCTGTCCTTGAATGTATGCCACCACCTGACTTGGTTTCACCTGAATGGTTTTCTGGCCTGCTTTGGAATTGATTTCCATCGTTGGCTAGATGATACATTCCTGGGGTGTTGGATTGGACATGGTGGGCTCCAATAGAGCTGGCAGCATGCTCCCCCTTGATCTGACCACCACTGGATTTCTTCCTTTGTGGAGACAGAAATTCGAAGATGTTCGATATTCGACACGCCACCTTTGAATGTCGGTGATTTGTAGCAATGCTTCTTTGATGCCTGTGCTAGTGCCAAAGAAGGAATGTTGGTTGTCTCCATGCAAGTACTAAGAGTCGACTTGAAGACTGCATTGTGGCAGGATGAGGTCATTTCGAACGTGTACGAAAACAGGTACGCCTGAACAAACGTACACTTCGTGAATGTAAGGAAGGAAGGACATGGGATGAAGGGCATGCTACACAGTGGTTATTAGCACCCACGTACGTTGAAAGGTGGTCTGAGAGCTTTAGTCAACAATTTGTAAGGGTTGCTGTGGAAGTGAACGATTATTCTCAAGGCACAATGCTCAATCCTAATTCACTTCTTACTGCACAGCTAGGGGACTGTACACAATAGCATTACATATTAGGCTGATAGCAGAATTTGGCCTACTGCTTACACCTACGTAGGCTCCTGGAGATCCAACCTTTCATTCAGAGCTCCCACACCAGCTGGTGAGTCTTCGGATTCGAGCTTATTATATAGCTGCCCAAGTCCTACCTCGTAACCAGTACGATCAGGTTCTAACTCGGTCGAACAATAGGACACCCTCGCACCCGTGTACACGGTGGTTAGCAGCATGCGCACAACAGCTCTGTTAACGGCAAGGTGCACCAAGGAGCGCTGACTCCGTTCGTTGCGTGTTGCCGTCCATGTAAGCCAGTTACAAATTCACTTAACCAGTGTCATAAAGCAAACACAGACAGCTAGAGCCGCAGAAAGCAAACATACTTAGCTACTGCAAGTAACACATGGATGGCATTTACACTAAGTTGGTGTCAGGATTTGAAGATTTACCCACTTGTGCTTACATTTTAGCCTATCATGCTCTTTATTGCAATCTTTACATTGCGTCTACTGCTATCTTTGTCAAAGAAAGGCATACATTTAAAGGATGGGGGGGGGGGGGGCTCCTGCAAATAGATTTAACTTTACCATGGTCCCTTCCCATGAGGACAGAACCAATGGGTTACTTCCGTGGACCCCATTTTGAGGTGTCTCATTTAAACCCAAATGAGGGCTACCCATCATGTTCTAGCCTCTCTATAGGAAAGTCCTCACCTGGGGCAGGGAAGTATAAATTGAGGGTGTTGTAAAAAGCACACCGTTTTTCCGATTTACTTGTTTTTGTCAATTGCCTTGGCTTAGCAATACACACATTTCCCTAATTGGGACCATAGGTCGATTTATCGAAGAAACGGAAATTGAATTTACTTCGGGGAGGGGGGGGTGCGACAGAGAAGGGCACCCCTTTCCAAGCTCATGAGGAGTCACGCATCCTAGTGTGTAATCACAATACTGTAGGCCTTTTGGTGTTGTGTAAGAGACATTTGAGTATCCTGTAAAGGTACTTTATTCATAAGCCCATGTAAATTATTGTTTTTAGCTTTTGCACCACAAAAGTTGTTCCTGGCAATTAAAAACATATAACTTTTTAAAACAGATACAAAAATCTTTAGAGGTCTTTAACATTTACTATTTTCTTTTCTAAGTACAATTTCTTTGTATTTTCAGTTGTTTCTTCGTCAGTTAAAAAATAACATTTTAACAATTTCATTCTGCATTGTTTGCAATTTGAAAATCGTATAATCTGGTGTGCAGCCATAAATTTCAGTACCGTGCAGTGAGTGTGGCACGATACGGACATTATACAAATTTTGTAAGTTGGGTGCTGTATCTTTTATACACTGAAACAGAATATTAGGCAATACTCCTTGCTAACGAAATGCTTTATATGCTCCTTATAAATTCAGACGACATTTTAGTAAGGACACTGTAAAGGCAATCTTGTTTGGTGTTGGTTCGTATATTTGTGTGTTACAGGAGGGCAGCAGGATTGCCAGAGGTCCTTATACATAAAAATATCGAATTATCGACCTTACCAGCGTAAAAATATCGACCGAATATCGACCGAATATCTACTGAATAAGACCTCGTCAGACATATCCGAACTGGAAAAATGAAAACCCGCAAATGCAAGCAACAGTCACCAAGATACGTGATAACGTTTGGTCTAAGGTTATCAAAAAACAAAACAATTGTTTATACGGCGATTCCTCCCCCCCCCCCCTCCAAATAAGGTTGCCCACGATAGTACTTCCGGTGGCGATGTAGCGAAAAGGCAGGGCTCCATTCATGCTGTAGAGCAACTCAAAGAGTAAGTTTTTCGAAGTTAAACCGGAAGTTCACGTTTTATAACTGATTTCACGTAGAGACCGTGACAAATCGCCAATATGAAAAAAAATTACGGTAATGTGGCTTTTTGCAATATATTTATTTCCACACTTAATTTTATCGACTTTTATCGACGTAACCGAACTTTATCGACTTTTAACGACTTGGAAAAAAAATAACGACTAATTCGATAATTATCGACCAACTGGTAAGCCTGTGAGGGCAGTTATACTTACGTAAGCCATTTGATTCCATCCTTGACGCAGTGTTCACTGTATCCCCAAATAAACAATACCTGGGCATTTTCAAACCTACAACACCAGCACAAACAGGACCTAGTAAAAGAATGAGTAATTGTTGTTAAAATTGGAGTAATAATTCAATTATTTAGTTCAGAATAAAAATAAACACATAAGGGAGATATCATTAAAATTCAATATCAATTAGCTCTCACCCACAAAGACCTCTAGACAAACTGTTTCTTCCTTGTTCGGGCTCGTCAGTAGGGAATACTTTGTGGATGAGAGCTAGGCTACGCTTGCTAGGGTAAATGACAAGGGCAAACAAAGGCGAAACAGTCTGTCTAGTGGTCTTTGTGGGTGAGAGCTAATTGATATTAAATGATCAATTGGCAAAAATTGTCGTAGGCCTGGGTGTCAACCATTCAGTTGAATGGAGCCCCAAACAAGCAGACGTTTCTGCTATTTCGCTTGCTGAAACCATATTCGTTTCGCCCTTGCCATCATTAAAATTGTGCGACTCAATTGTAAACATCCGCACAGTCTTGGATACTTTAGTGTTTAATTCTGTTTTTCGTTATAATTTCATTCTTCAGCGTAGAGTCTAAACGGTTTAGTGAAGTTGTTGGGGCATAAACGGCTTAAATTGTGCAGAACCACACTAGTTATTTGTATCCCAACCCATGTAGCGCTTTACGTCCACTGGATCTCCATTAGTGGCCCGCAAAGTCCAAGTGTGGTCACTGGTCCATTCTATCATGATTCCACCATTTTATACTTCTGCTCTCATTTGTGCTCTGCGACTTTGACTTATAGTGTAAGATCATTTTGGTATTCCCAACGTCTATGTTGAATCTTGTGGGCAGATTGACACCCATCAAAATACTCGTCCAGTTGCTAATGACACGGCTATTCTACAGGACTTCATGTTAGGAACGTTCATTCTCCAGGAGCTAAACCTTGATAAACATCTGCTTGGCCATGGGGATGAGTAAAATTTGTGGTAATAAAGCTTATACTGTTTTCACACAGTGACGAAATGTAGCAAACTGTGGGAGGGCAAACAAATTAGACTGAATAAATGCGGGAGGGAAGCTGGGGAACTTTGGGTTTAAGTTAGGGTACAGAAGGCTGGTTTAGGTTGGGGGGAAAAGAGCCTACCCAAAATTGGGCCTAACAGCAAAAATCCTCCTAACTAGGAGACCTAGTGTTGAGGAGGACCAGCCAGTTGGCTGGCCCGAAGGCTTTCTGATTTTACCATGCTGGCCCCTTTGCTTAAATATCTTTTGGTAACCCCTGACAACCGCGAAATAGCCAGGGTATTATGGGAAATGGAAGCTTCTAGAAGGTTCTAGAAGCGGGAATCGGAAATTAAATCACAAGGTATAGATATTGCCCACCTATGTAAGATTAGCCACACAAGACTAAGATTGGTCATTGGCCCCAGCAAACCTGCAAGTACAAGATTTGCGAAACACAGCTAAACTAGCATTGGGCCGGGCACGAAATCACCATTTCACACCGCTTACAATGTTTGCAGATCAGTGCAGCACAACAGCATAATTTAATATCGCCGAATGCGAATGTGAATGCGTGTGGTGGCGTGTTGGTGGAAATGCACTTTTGTGCACAATTTTACAGAGACTTCAACCATTTCACGATAGAGGGTGATATAGAAGACGCATATTTCAAGGATGAACATTTTAAAATTGTACAATCCGAGTTGAACAGCATTGGCTCTCCCTCCAGCCCGGATGAGGGACGAATATGATATGGTGAAATTGGTAAATGAGCCCCAGCAGTTAAAAACACGAATTTGCTAAGGTGTTTATGGTTCCAAAATTATTCGAACCCTGTTAATCCACACTTGGTACTGTTTCCATTCTTTGACTTAAAAAAAAAATTTCCTTAATTTTCCTATTCTTTGACTTGACACACATAAAACAGTAAAATGTTAAAACTATTTCTCGGTGAGGGAATGTATAGGCCTATGCTTTGTTCATGTGTTGTGTTAGTTGGATTCTGCTGATTTTGTGTTTGTACCGTAGCCAGTTGGGGGCGGAGTTAACCTTTGATATATTTATTTTTGGTGTTGTATTTTCTTTGTATGGTTTGTGCTTTTACAGTTACAGGTAATATTGCTGGCTTTCATTTTCATTAAATTTTGATAGCTAGTCATTTAAAATTGGCTGAGTTCAAAGATGGTGTGCGCTGCCAGTAAACAATCACCATGCATTATGAAAAAAAAAAACTTTTCTGCAGTATTCCTCCACACTGGGACTAGCATGCAATGATTCCCCCTCAACCCAACAAAAAAAAAAACATATTGGGCATTTTTTTCGCATACAATAAAGCAGTGTTGCCAGATGGGTAGAAAATGCCTGTTGAATTTGGGACAAAATATCTATACATTTATAAAAATGATAATTTCGCCATCCTCATACAATTTAACTTCTTTTGCGATGCATAGGATATAAAAAGTTCACCATTGATTTTTATAGTACGGTGAGGGAGTACTTCCCGCCTCCCCTGCACTGGCTTCGCGCCTCCCCGGTTGGGAAATGTGGCACTAGGCAGTCGAACCTCCACACGATTTATGCAAGTGCACAAACTCTGTCGAAGTGTGTACTCATATAAGCTGCGTACTACCAGTGCACAATTCGTGTGAAGTTTAAGCTGATACACAGTGATGGGAACTGCTAGTGAACAGTGTCTTTAGAGGATATGTTCAGAAAATTGAATGTTGCACGTATGTTTCGTCCACTCTTCTTGATGTCCAGTCTAGTGCTGAAGACATTCACGTTTAGTGGAAGATACGTTCACGAAGTGCTGGTAGCCCATTTCATGTAGAGACTCGATCTTAGATGATAAAGAATAATGTTAAACTTGTTTACCCGTTTTATGTCATCAAAGAAAAAACGTGAAGAAAGTTTAGAAAAACTCAGCGGCCGACTCCTCTGATGATCGCTACGAACAGCGGCCATTTATTCGCCGAATTTGTCCACCTCAAACACAATCTTGGAGGGCGTTTTCAAGGAAAATGCTGTAAAAAGTACAAAAACTAAATTCTGCAAAAACACATAATCAAAACACTGTCCATTTTGAATCCACCAAGCAAAAAATCCTTACCAAAAACCACGATAGTATGTGGCACGGTAGTATGTGCGACGGCAATGCCTTGGTCTGACAATTAGCCACGCATTGTTGCTGTTCTTGGTAAGGAATTTTGCTTTGTAAACTCAAAGTGGACATAATTATGTGTGTTGTAGAGATTCGTTTTTCATATTTTGTAGCATCCGTGAAAGTATCCTTCCTAATTGTGGCTGAAGTGCGAGAATTCGGTGAATAAATATCTAGTGCCCGTTACAATTATCTGAGCAGTTAGCCTGTGAGTTATTAGACAGTTTCACGTGTATCAAGTCAACCAAGGATTACAATTTTATCTACTGACCATCATATCATATCATATCATCATGTCTTCATATCTTGAAGCTGGAAGCATTCATTTTACCTGAATGAATTCCAATCCGTAGCTTGAGAGTTTCGTGGGGTCTGTGACGGATTGTGCCCTTGTTGATAGCGTCTAACAAATGTAAGGACATTGAGGCGATCTCCCCGGCGTGAAGATTGCCATTACGAATGGGTAATCCACTCACTACCATGTAGGCATCTCCTATCGTTTCCACTTTGTATACGTCATAATTCTCGATGATGGAATCAAAACAAGTGTAGAGATCGTTGAGGAAGTCCACTACCTAATAACATAGCAATACAATATAATGTTAACACGGCGTAAAAGAAAGTTTAGCTTTTTAAAATATGTAGCTTTTTTCTAAAAATAGGCTTGCATCCAACCACCCCAACACCGATAGCCACTGACCATTTGGCGAATGAAAATAACCAAACGGCGACTTGAATTTTAGCCAGACTCGCAAAACTGTGACTAGCATATACAGAACAAGTTACGGACGAACAGTTTATGGCTTTGAGCTCAGCTACGCAAAGGCTGTAATTGTTTCTGGGTGGAAAACTAGTTCTCAGGCATTACTATCGCACACAAACAAAAATCTCATGACTTTACGATCATGGCTTGCGGTTCCCCAATGATCTTGAACTTTAAAGATGTACGACAATACGTAAATTGAGGAGTTCCCTGGAAAAAAAGCATAAAGTCACTTGTGCCCTTTTTTCACCTCCTAGAGAGCATCTCTCAGTCTGCGGAATAACGGCAGAAACGATAGGAAGTCGACCAACAGAAGCGCTTTACAAGTATTTTTTTTTTAATTTAACGCTGGATGTCGCCTCGAGATGGCGCTGCTTTTCAACATGGCCACCGCCAGTGCCACTGACGATTTTTCCGCTAATTTCCTATTTTCTATTTTCCTGAACATATCTGCTACAAAAATATGTTTTAAAAAGGAACATGAATATATTCCATCATCTGAAAATGCTAACTGTCAAAGATTAAGCATAAAATACTAGTTCTCAGGTTTATGCCTTTTTCTCAAAACGTGTATTTTTCATTAGTGCCCTTTTTCCAGGGAACTCCTCAATTGCAAAAAAAGTAATCGTGATGATTTGGATGGTTTTAAATTTAATTTTAACATTTTGTTATTTGAAGCTCTCAGACGCCAAAAAAGATAACCATAAATGCAAAAACAAAAAATTCTATACCCTAGTAAAAACAACAGTGGTTATGGGCCAAAATAGGCTTACAATTGGATGGTGTTATGCAACAAGGAACTAACCCACACTTTTCTCATTTTCTGTAAAATGAGTTTAAAAACAAGTTACATTAATAAATTCCCAGCAATCTGTCTGTTATTTTTAAAGCCTTGTATCATAAAATACAGTTTCTGCGTATCTAGAAACAAAACATTGTCACAAATATTTTTTAAATTTCTACCGTTAATGATAAAAAATGTGGCTTGGTTCCTTGTTGCAAAAATCAAACTTTGAGGTCACGAATTGACCAACAAAGAACCAGACGTAGAAAAAAACATTTATTTATTAATGATGGTTGCATTATCCGAAACCAATAACCAGGAGAATCTTATTCAAATGGATCATCGTCTAGCCCAATCTGGATTCCCATGACTCCTACAATTTCATCAACAATGTCGGAATACTCCGTCAAGCCATTGTAAAAGCTATTTGCATATGTATTGTTCGGAAGAAATCTATGCTCTGAAACCAAAATCTTAAGTGTTTTTTCTTTAAGAACGGATGAGAGTCTAGAATTTCTTTCATAATCAAGGTGATTTTGGTTTTGCAGTTCTTACCGCCGTAAGAATTAGATCAAAAGATTAAGGTTTTTACGTACATGATTTTCTGCATATTTTTTTTAATCAAGAGCCAACTTCTTGGGCACCCATGCCGGCAGTGCCCTCAACCCAAAAGTAACAAACACCCTTTTGTGTTTCCCTTTAGTACACCACTGTTACACACCTACAGCAGGTATTTATAGAATACTATGCTCCTGTGTAACGTAAGGAGTAGTAATATATTTTTTGTAGATCGAATGTAAGAGTTTCTACGCTCTCACATTCTGCAGCAGTTTTCATATTACTGTATTTTTTAGTAGTTTCTGAGCTGCTTCTGACAAGTTAAGCTGCACTTTATGCCCATTTTCTAACTTAGTTTTTCATTGGATCAGATAGCAGATCGTCCTTTACAGCTTGCCACCACAAACATTACGTGTGTCCTTTTATTAATGTCTTGAATTTTAAATTAATTCCGAATAAAAAGACATTTTTGTTGGTGGAAACAAGAATTTATAGTGGATATCTATAAATTCTTGGAGGAAAGAATAACACAGTTTACTGTGTTTTGTTCTTTATACAATTCGTGTATTTGCTTAAGCGTTAGGCTACTGTCCAAAGATTTACTATCACTATCTTTCCTACAATAATATATTTAGGAAATGTATTGATATTATTGACTATTATTTTTATGGTTTTAGGATTAAATGGAGCCCGTGCAGCAAGGCTGTAGGCCTCAGAACGATAACTTGCCACCACGTGCTTACTTGGCACCATTCTTGACTTGGTTCTGTAATTACGCAATTTCGTGGAGAGTCACATAGAATTTCGCAATAGGGAACCAAACCACAAACTTGTGTGGCTTGGTTCTGTATTGCAAAATTCTGTGGCTTGGATCTGTATTGCAAAATCTGAAGTCACCACTTTTGAGATGTTAGTTGGTTCCAACCCTGCCAGATGGCAGCACGTCTTAGATGGGGGTTGGATATTTTTTGCTTAGTTCAAAGTGATAGTTTTGGCGTTAGAAACTAGTGCTCACTGCGATTTTGTGGAAATGTGGGTTGGTTCCTTGTTGCATAACACCGTCCAATTTAGATATCGTTGTTAAATTGCAACCACAGTCATGAAAAAAAAAAATAAAATTCCTTATAACTACGGCATGTTTTCGCAGTTTCTGAGAAGTGTCGACTGAGATGATGTTAAAAGTTTTGAACCAGTCAAATCACGTTTGCTTTTTTCGCCGTTCAATCTATTACGTACAGCATTAATTCTGAAGGCCCTGGAGTCACCTCAACACAAGACACCAGGGTGATGAATCTTTTTGGCATTTGGTGGTAATGTCTAAAGTAACTTTTTTCACACACAGGCCATTAAGTATTCCGAACAAAATTTCACTCCCTCCCTATTGTAAATCGTAGTGATCGACTTCGATTTTTTTTTTGCAATGGCATTAAACCATGCGCAATGGATGTTTGCCGTGACGTCACCATGAGTTAGCCAAAGACGAACGAGAACAACGGCTGTTTGGCCGTCTGATTGGACTAGCCCAGTCGCGTGATATGCACGTCGCATCAAACAGCCATGGCGTGTGGTGTAGGTTAGGAGTCTACAACTTTCTGACAAACACTGCTACTCTATAGGAGGCTTGGTTCGAAATTGGCATCGTAAAGCCCTTCAAGACATAAGTGTAGATCAGCAATTCCCTTTTCACTGTGAGGTTTCATATAACTTTTGGAATTTGTAGGAATAAGGTGTTTCTTTGAATTGGACTTTAGACTCACCTTATCTGCATATTTGTTTGCCATTATGTTTGTATATTTTAGGAACAATAACCAAATGGGCTATATTTGAATGTGGGGCCTCAAAGTTGATTAGCGAATATTTGCTAAGTGAGTTTTAGGTACACAGGAAGGCTAAGTTAGACCAAGTATTCGACATAGTTTTTATTTTCGCACGGATTCATCAGACAAATACCCTTTAAGATGATGGGGTAAGGTGAATTAGCACGACACTCTGATTTTCCAGAGTTCTCTGGTTTGTTCCTGACTTATCCACCACAACCATTTTCATGAAGCATAACCCCATGTTACTCGTGCTCATGTGTAGTGCGGTATGAAGAAGATCTTTGGATTTTCCGATTGAAATTACCTAGCAAAATTGTACCTTTCTCCTTCTGGCACCATGGTTACGACTGAGAGGCCCGTCAGACCTCCAATGCCCATTTTGTGGAACCGACACAACTGTAGTGTCCGCAGCCTATCTTGAGTTGTCCGCAGAACGAACACAGATAATCGATTGTACGTTTTCAGTAGCAGAGTGCCTTGTTGATATCCAAGATGGTTACAAAAACAATGGCGGCCATCGATTAAAGCCACCTCCTCCAGGAAGACGTAGCTGCTCACAAAATACTTGCAGGACTAAGATCGCCGCGGACGCAATAGAAGTTCTGTCCCTAGAGTGTTTTTACAGATCGTGCCGCCAGTCACGGCCAGTAAACTTTCCAGCCGAACCTACAACAATATATTTAGGAGGGTAGACAAAGCCGTCATAGGGTGACCCGTTTCATTTCTCCAAGCCTGTTCGGGAATTGACCAAACAAATCGCATTGGTGAATTTTTGTACGGTGAATCCGCGCCATCTACTGCCAAATAGCGGCAACTGACAAACAGCTTAGCAATTCACTAACTTAATCCCAGTTAACACCAGGAAAATAGTTTACACGTACAAAGAAATACATTTCCGGTTAGCCTAGAAGACGGTGAAATTTAGCTTCGTGGTCGTGAAGACAAGAAATAAAAGTCAGCCCCTGACTGGCAGTGAAAGAACCACGGTAGACATCCAGCAAACAGTAAAATTTTTCAGCAGTTCATTCCTGCCTTGATCACTACACACTTTCTCAGAAAAATCAATTAACACAAAAAAAAACATAAAAACAAACGCTGCACCAATCGTGGCAGTCATCACGTCTCCATCTTGAGCTGGAGACGTGATGACTGCCACAATTGGTACAGCTTTTGTTTTTATGTGTTTTTTAATTTTTCAGAGAAAGTGTGTAGTAAT